>WKFP01013841.1:13231-26641 GCA_011057875.1 Pterocles orientalis
CATGGGATGGAATAATTGGTCAGTCTGCTTCTCAATCTTTACCTAAAAGCAAATCCCAGGCTGGAAGCCAGACTGTCTCTTCCCCCCCAAAAGGCTGAATGTATGTCCTTGAGAACAAATAGCAACTTCCTAGCAATAACTATAAACGTTCTTCTCTTATCAATTCTCTCCTGAGCAGGAATTCAAAACATAGCTTCTTGCTAGCTGTTTATGAAGAGAAGGGAAAAGGAAAAAAAAAAAGTTAACTCTGCTCTGCTTAACCCACGACACCACCCCAGGACAGGGCCGAGCCAGTCGGCACCTCTGCGAATAACGTATCTAAGAGGGGGCACAGAACAATGGGTTGGCGCAGCCCCAGGCAGGGCCCAGCTCGGGTGGGCCAGTCCGGCCATCCAGCCACCTGCCTGGCTTCTGTGAACTGACCTGCCATAACCCAAGCCTCTGCTATGGCTCACTCGAGAGTTAGTTTTCCCAGGGGCCAATGAAGACCTGCAGTGAAGAGAGAAGTGGGATCTGAGAGATGAAAGGATCACACAACACTCTGGTCAGTGAAGGAGAGAGAGAGAGAGAGAGCGCTCTTCTCTGTCATTTCCCCTGCAATGTGGTGCAGACTAGCCCATGAGAAGATGCAGCTGTGGAGGATCCCACGTTGGAATTAGAAGCCCACTCCAGAGCTGGGCAGTTTTCAGGGGACTGTAGCCCCATTTGGAAAAGGACTCATGCCGGAGAAGTTCTGGAGAAGGACTCTCCCGTGAGAAAGGGACTCCACATGGCAGCCAGGAAAGACTGTGAGGAGGAAGGAGAGGCGGACTGACTGTACCTCCCACTCCCTGCCTCCCTGTGCTGCTGGGGGGGGGAGAAGGTACAGAACAAAGCCTTCGGGCTTTGGGAAGAAGGGAGGGGTGGGGGAGAAGTGCCTTTTGTAAGATGTGGTTTTTCTCTCTCTCAGTATCTTGCTTCTTGTTTTAAATAGTTAATAAATTCAATTGTTTTCTTGTTCTTCACAAGTTGTGTCAGTTTCTTGCCCATGACCCTAAGTGGTGAGTGAAACCCTGCCTCAGCCCACCAGGTGTTCAGAAAAAACTGTCCCCGTGGCTTTATAAACCATGGTTGTTAGACATTAACAAGATTGGTTTTATTGCTTTTTCTATTTTAATAGAAAACTTAAAATTCTACTAGATTTAAGTTGAACCTTCTTATTCAAGGTTGCCAAGATACTGATGTTGTACAAGTGCAAAATGAAAATTATTTGTTAATTTTTTTTAATGAATGCTATTGTCTTGATATTAGAATAGCAGGTACATAGACCTTTAATTCCAGTTGTTGAAATGTGAAAGCTAACTAGTCACTGAGCAAGATACACATAGATTTCCTAATACAGAATGAAGGAAGTCCCTAATTTCTTCTGTTGTTTTACAACAGAATTTCTTGTATGTTGGCCAGAAGCAGAGTCATGGCATTATATTTGCTTTTAAGGAACCTTTTTGCTCACAAAGAATGTTAGTATTGCTATATTTGCTGTTTCAGCAGAAGGGCTGCAGACAATCCAGAAGACTCGTGGAGTCTATTGAGGATAACTTCCTGGTCCAGATATTAGATGGACCAACCCGAGGAGAAGCACCACTAAACCTGGTGCTCACCAATGTAGAAGAGAGCATTAGCGAGGTTAAGATTAGGGGTAGCCTGGGCTGTAGTGACCAGGCCCTGGTAGAGTTTGTGATATTGAGGACTATGGGCCTGGCAAAAAGCAGAGTCAGGACCCTGAAATTCAGGAGAGCAAACTTCCAGATGTTCAAGGAAATACTGGATGGGATCCCTTGGGAAACTGTCCTTAAGGGCATAGGAGCAGAACAGAGCTGGCAGCTCTTTAAGGACACCCTTCTGAGAGTGCAATAGCTCTCCATACCCCAGCAGAAGAAACCGAGCAAAGGAGGTGGGCGACTGGCATGGCTGAAAAAGGACCTGCAGGTCAAACTGAAGGAAAAGAGGGAAATGTACAGGAAGTGGAAGTGGGGTTGTGGAGCTTGGGAAGAATATAGGGGTGTTGTCTGGATGTGTAGAGACAGGATCAGGAAAGCCAAGGCACAGATGGAGTTGAACTTGGCGAGGGACATGAAAAATAACAAGAGGTTCTACAGGTACGTAGGCAGGAGGAGACAGGCCAAGGAGAATGTTCCCCCTCTGACAAATGGAAAGGAGAACTGGCTTCCTCAGACATGGAAAAAGCTGAGGTACTCAATAAGTGCTTTGCCTCAGTCTTCACTGGCGGTCAGGTTTCCCGAGTCTGTCAGGACCTTGAACCTCTAGGTGAGAGTGAGAGGAACAGAACCCCTCCCACTGTAACAGCAGAACAAGTCTGAGACATCCCAGGGTTCTGAAGGAGCTGGCTGATGTGGTTGCCAAGCCACTCTCCATCATATTTGAAAAATCATGGCTGTTGGGTGAAGTCCCTGGTGAGTGGAAAAACGGAAACATTAATCCTATTTTTAAGAAAGGGAGAAAAGAAGACCCGGGGAACTACAGGTCGGTGAGCCTCACCTATGTGCCTGGGAAGATCATGGAGCAGATTCTCCTTGAAGCCATGTTAGGACACGCATAAGACCAAGAGGTGATCTGAGACAGCCTACATGGCTTCATCAAAGGCAGATCTTGCCTGACCAATTTGGTGGCCTTCTGTGATGGAGTGATGACACTGGTGGACAAAGAAAGGGCAACGGATGTAATTTACCTGGACTTGTGCAAAGCCTTTGACATTGTCCCTCACCACATTCTTCTCTCTAAATGGGAGAGGTATAGATTTGAATGGTGGACTGTTCAATGGATAAAGAATTGGTTGACTGGTCACAGCCAAAGAGTTGTGGTCAATAGCTCTATGTCTGGATGGAGACCGTTCACCAGTGGTGTCCCTCAAGGATCTGCTTTGGGACCAGTGCTCTTCAACATCTTTATCAATGACATAGATGAGGGAATAGAGTGCAGCCTCAGCAAATTTGCAGATGACACCAAGCTGAGTGGTGCAGTTGATGCAATAGAGGGAAGGGATGCCATCTGGAGGGACCTGGACAGGCTGGAGAACTGGGCCTATGAGAACCTAATGAGGTTCAATGAGGCCAAGCTGTTCCACTCGGGTTGGGCAATCCCAGGTACCTGTATAGACTGGGAGGAGAACTCCTTGAGAGCAGTCCTGGGGAGAAGGACTTGGGGGTCCTGGTGGATGAGAAGCTGGACATGAGCCAGTAGTGTGCACTTGCAGCCCGGAAGGCCAACTATATCCTGGGCTGCATTAAAAAAGGGGTGGCCAGCAGGGAGAGGGAGGTGATTGTCCCCCTCTACCCTGCTCTTGTGAGACCTCATCTGGAGTACTGTGTCCAGGCCTGGAGTCCCCAGCACAAGAAAGACGTGGAGCTCTTGGAACGAGTCCAGAGGAGGGCCACTAAGATGATCAGAGGGCTGGAGCACCTGTGCTGTGAAGAAAGGTTGAGGGAACTGAGCTTGTTTAACTTGGAGAAGAGAAAGCTCCGTGGAGACCTCATTGTGGCCTTCCAGTACTTGAAGGGAGCCTATGAACAGGAGGGGCAGAGACTATTTACAGGGGTTGATAGTGACAGGATGAGGGAGAATGGTTTTAAACTAAAATAGGGGAGATTTAGGTTGGATATTAGGCAGAAATTTTTCACTGAGAGGGCGGTGAGGCACTGGAACAGGTGGCCCAGAGAAATTGTGGATGCCTCATCCCTGGATGCATTCAAGACCAGGCTGGATGGGGCCCTGGGCAGGCTGCTCTAGTGGTTGGCAAACCTGCTCACATCAGGGGGGTTGAAACTAGATGATCTTTAAGGTCATTTTCAACCCAGGCCATTCTATGATTCTATGATTCTGTGATAAGAGTTTTGAAAAATTCATTCAGTGTCTTTATGGTGAGCATTACATGAAACTCAGTGAGAGGGGCTAAAAAGCTGGGCTCTGTTTGCTTCTGTGTTTGACTTTTTAATCAAACAACTTTCTGTTGCTGTAACTATTAGTTAATACAGTATCTCCAACTGGAGAAAGAAGTCTTCTTCAAAATGAACACAATCGGCCTAATATTTGTGTATACCCTCTACTGTGTGTAAGTTGCTCTTGAAAACACAGTGTAGACATCTATTTCATTTACAAGCACACAAGAAATTACTTATGCCTTTTGCATAAACTTCAGTACAGCTGAATAGTCTATTTTATTTGTTTACTGGATCCTGTATTTTGAATAAATATGTCTGTAGATTCTTCCGTACATCGTCAGTGTAGCTGTTGAAAAACACTGTCAGACGAGGATCTTCTAATCCAATTTATGGTAACTGTCAATGCATTTTGTTATGGTTAGAGAATTACCCTGATTAGCTGAAGCCAGGTATCTCAGAGAATTTTAGTATTTGCTGAGCTTGATTGAAACTGAACTTGAGAAATTGAAGGCACTCGGCATTTTTCAGAACCAGGCTCTCTACTTGTGACAAGATAACGAGAACATACTAGAATATTTCAGGCAGAAACAACCTGACATCAAGACATTGGTAGACAGAAGTCATATCATAGGGCAGTGCTAACATCTGCTGCTTCTTAGATTTTGTAAACAGCATGAGGATGGTCCTCAAAGCTCCTGACATTGTGATATTTGTCCAGGTCCTCAGATTGTGGAGTTAGACACACAGTATATCAAATGCTAAGGGACTAGCACCAGCCACTGTCACATTGGTCCTGTGAGCCATCCTCCCCAGAGAGGATGGCAGCAGAAGAAGCTACAGAGAGGCCACACACTGCTCCTGCACTCATGCTGGCGTTGGAGTCCTGGCTTAGGTAACAGGAGCTGAGAGTATGACCAAAAAGCCCAAATGATCAGATTGTTTTAGACTGATGTGAACAGAACTTGCTTGTTCTAATTTGAATTTCTATTATAGCTGTTTATTCAACCTAATTGAGGTCTTTAGCAGAGTTTTTTAATACGGACTTATGCCCATAAGCCTCATCTTTTACATATATGCTTAGCTTCAACAGGCATTACCCTTGATGTGTCAAATTACATAAAAAGTGCCAAGCCTGGAGTCCTAATGAAAGGTTTCCATATGTTTATGTGGACGGATGGCTAAAAGCAGCATGGTTTTGGGGAGTGTTAGGCCAAAAAGTCTGCCAAAATCACTAGGTATACCTTTATTATATTTTTGCCTAAAACCATCTAAGCACATTAGTTTGTTTCAGTTATTCCAGCTAGCCCGTGGCAATAGGCATTTCAGTGCTATCTCACAGCTGCATATGGAGTGCATCCTTCTAGTAATACAGTGTAAAGAGCAGAAATAAATTAATTTAAAAGGTAACATGACAATAATGCTACTACCAATGTAGATAGACTCAGATACTATGCTTGAATAATCCTCAATGATAAAAGCACATTTGTTTCACTTCATATTGTGTTACTCCATTACAAGCAAGATTATTATTTTGTAGATTTGTTGACTTGATAAAGATTTGCTATATTCTTAAAGAATTAATAATTGCTCATCGGGAATATATTATTCTTCTCATCAATATGTTGATGGACATGCTTAAGTGTTTTTGGTGAAGCCCTATTCTTAGCATATGTGTACGGGAGATAGAAAAACACTTCTGAGTACTAGGAAATAAATAAATAAATACAGACTAAAGAGCAGATTTTAAAAGAAAATCTTTTAAAATCTCAATCATTTTGAAGACTTTTGGCAGGAAAAAAAAAAAAACACACCAAAACCCAAAGAAGATAATCAGAACTATTTCTTTAAGTCTCTTACTTTCATTTCTTCTTGTCTTTAGAGGAATTGGGCTTAACTTCACTGTTAAGAGAAGTCATATAGAAATTTCCGGGCACATTAAAAAAGAATTATGATTCCAGTAACATATGGATATTTTCTGTTTCTTCCATAATATTCCTTCTATTATAGGAATTGAATTGTATCAGTTATACATAGATTAAAAAACACATATAAGATGAAAACAATAACTTTTCTGGCTATGGCAAGAATAGCCCACAAAATACTGTACATTCTATGGCTTTGCTGTAAGAATTTTTCTTCAATTTAATCTAATGAAAGACTTCATTATCTTCATGTAAGTCGCTATAGCTCTTAATTTTTCAGCAGCTGTTCTCCAGTTGGAATTTAAAGCCTGGCATTACATACCTTTAAGTCTTCTTCACAGCATGCAGGGAGGAGTATGCATCTCACAAAGGTCACCAAAATTTTGAATTTTAGGAAATGGGAAGTCATAGTATCATAGAATTATTAAGGATGGAAAAGACCTCAAGGATTATCACATCCAACCATCAACCCAACACTACCTAACTCACTAAACCATGTCCTGAAGCACCACATCTACACGTTTCTTGAACACCTCCAGGGATGGTGACTCCACCACTTCCCTGGGCAGCCTGTTCCAACGCCTGATCACTCTTTCAGTGAAGAAATTTGTTCTAATATCCAGCCCAAACCTCCCCTGATGCAGCAGAGTGGGAGGATATTGTCAGTGAACGTGACCCTTTGTTTGTTCTTCCAGAAGATGTGCCAATGGGCCTTAGGAGTAATGTGTGATTTCCCACTCTGCTTAAGAACTTGGTCATCCAAGTCTGAGCTGTGGGAAGGAGCTTTCTGCCACTTGAATAAAGATGCTGAGGTTCTCTACTGAGTTTAGCTGTTTGTGGTAATTAAACAGGGATCACTTTTTCATTTCCAAATACAGGCAGAGAAGACATCCAACTGTCAGCTCCCTTTTTACTGACACAATGATTATGACACTTATTTAGAAAGTTAAGACTTTGCTGATTACAGCATTGACCATCCTTTGTATTTATTTTTTTGTATTTTGTAGAAAGGGGAACAAAATTAACAAGAGACATAAAGAAATAAAAGTGAAGAACGTGACTCTCTGGGTGGTTTTAGTTTTCCTTGGTTATGAGCGACATTTTCTTCCTATTAGGGGTTTTCATGGTTTTTGAAGTTCAGTTACAAACATAAAATGCATGAACACTTAAAAACGAAAAAAAATAGAACTCATACCTTTAATCCTTCAAGATAAATTTTCTGTTTTGAAGAATGATAATATTTTTTCCTGTTTTATTTTGACTGCACAAATCCTTCATTCTTCTTGAGCAGCTTGAATAAGTAAAAAGTCTTGAGGGAGGCTTTGCTGATGGATACTTAGTGGAGTGGCTTGGTGCTTTTTGGGAAAGGGGAAACTTGTCTAATATCTCTTGGATGATGGAAAACAGTGTGGCCAGATCATAAAATCATAGAAATATAAACAGTTTGAGTTGGAAAGGACCTTTAAAGAACATCTGGTCCAACCCCCTCTGCCATGGGCAGTGACATCTTCCACTAGTTTAGCTTGCTGAAAGCACCATCCAGCCTGACTGTGAACACTTCCGTTGATCAGACATCCACAGCTTCTCTAAACAATTTTTCTGGTATCTCACCACCCCCATAGTAAAGAATTTCTTCCTTACGTCTAATCTAAATCTACCCTCTTTCAGTTCAAAACCATTGCACCTTGTCCTGTCTCTGAGACCTCGGTAAAAAATTTCTCTTCATCTTTCTTTTAGTCCCCTTTTACATAATGAAAGGCTGCAATAAGGTCTCCCTGGAGCCTTCTCTTTTCCAGGTTGAACAAACCCAACTCTCAACCTTTCTTCACAGGAGAGATGTTCCAGCCCTCTGATCATTTCAGGGCCCTCCTCTGGACCTGTTCTAACAGCTCCATGTCTTTCTAGTTGTGGGGACCCCAGAACTGGACACAATACTCCAGGTGGGGTTTCACAGGAGCAGAACAGAGGGATAGAATAACTTCCCTTGACATGCTGCCATGCTTCTTTTCATGCAACCCAGGACACTGCTGGCTTTCTGGGCTGCAAGTGCACATTGCCAGCTCGTATCCAGTTTTTCCTCCATCAGTACCTACAAGTCCTTCTCTGCAAGGGCTGCTGTCCATTCATCCCCCCGTCTGTATTGCTACTGAGGTTGCCCCAGCCCAGGTGTAGGACCATGTACTTGTCCTTGTTGAACTTCATAAGATTCATATGGGTCCACTCCTCAAGCCTTTCAAGGTCCCTGTGAATGACATCCCATCCCTCAGGCGTGTCAACTGCTCCACTCAGCTTGGTGCCATCCACAAACTTGCTGAAGGTGCACTCGATCCTTCTGTGTCATTGATGAAAATATTAAATGGTAATGGTCCCAGTACAGACCCTTTAGGGACACCACTCATTTCTGTTTTCCATTTGGATATTGAGCTGTTAACTGCTAAATCTTTGGACGTGGCCATCCAGCCAATTCTTTATCCATCAAATAGCTCATCCATTAAACCCGTATACCTCAAATTTAGTGGCAAGAATGTTGTAGGCAACTGTACCAAAGGCCTTACAAAGGTTTGATGACATCTGTAGCTCTTACTTTGTCCACTGATGCAGTCACTCCATCATAGGAGGTCGCTAGACTAGTCAGGGATGATTTGCTCTTGGTGAAGCCATGTTGGCTGTCTTTAATCACATCCTTGTCTTCATATGCTTCAGCATAACTTCAAGGAGTATCTGTTCCATGATCTTTCAGGGCACTGAGGTGAGGCTGCCTGGTTGGTTGTTCCCCAGGGTTCTCCTTATTACTTTGCTTTCTGGGAGGAGGATGCATCATTATTAGACTGTGATAATGAAATATGGATAAGGAGTTGGCTCCAGGAGAGAGGTCAAAAGGTGATATGAAAAGAGAAAATATTGTGCTATAAGGTAGTCAGAGATCAGTATTACTGGAACAGTTCTTGTTTAGTGCTGTCATCCTTCTTGGCACTACTAGGAAGTATTTCTCATAAAAGTGTTCCCTGATACAGAAAATATAATATGTTCTAAGGAAAAGGACGTCAGTATATCTGAGCGATAAGGAATAATATAAATGGCATGAAATTGAAAATATAAACTGTCGGGATGTTGGGGACTAATTAAGAAATTTTGTTGTACACCGAAAAGTTATAATCTAGAAGCCCCAATCAGCTTTTAGGAGCTGCTAAACTGATCTTGTGTTAACACATGGAGAGTGTCCAGTGAGAGCACATGGTACCTACTCAGCTCTCTAGGACTATGAAATAAGAAAGACCTAATAAACAGAGATTTAAAATGTTTATATTCAAAAAAGACAGACAGAGACTTATGGCTATTTCTGTGGGGCACAGGTCATCTGTACTGAAGATGGAGAGTGAATTAATATCCCCTAATTCAAGTGCTGTCTCTGAGTTTGGGATAAATATCGTTATGTTCCCTTCACTCTCCATTCAGTGCTAAAAATTAAGCAATATGCATGACAATAACATCTCATTGTATAAAAAACTATGGGTCTTATTACCAACTATTTTTTATAATAGAGATCCTCTGTCATTAGGTTAGGACATGGGAGATGGTAATGAGAACATCTTGTTAAAATCTGGTATTGTAACTTTTGAGTTTTGGCAAAGATCAGGTCCAAATCTGGAGTAATATTTTACAGATTGGTTTTTATTAGGGGAAAACCTGGATCTCTCAGTTTGGAGGAGGAGCCAGCCACACTGATTTGTTTTATAATTTTGATGAAACTCCATCAAGTAAAACAAAACATTAAACTGGCACTGGTAATACCTGACAAAGTAAAATCCAGAAATTCCTCTAAATGTTCTTTAAGGTTCTTACCTTTTAAAATTTTAGTAAGAGCTGGATCAGAGCTTGGCTGCATATAAAATAACTGTTGCCATGTAATTCTGAATTAGAAACACTTTCCCTAGGTTTTAGTTACATTTTCAATTGTTTTCGTATTCTCTAGTAGACCTAATCTTCATGAAAGGACAGAATAAAAGCAATAAAAATTATTTTCATCAAAGCCTACAAGCAGGTCTAAACGTGAATATTGTAGGGCTGATGTGTTCTGTTTACTTAAGAGTAACTTAATCTTTTCCACTTTCAGATAATAAGAAAACCTCTACTTGAGAAGTGGAAAAAATTAGAATTCAAACCACATCTATTTCTGCAGTTTAAACACAGTCATTATGTTTAATCATGTCTTATATGTTCATTCTCTTTGAAGTTATAAATTTTGCACTGAACAGGAAAAAAAATGACAAAGGTGCAAAATGTTTGAGAACAGGAATTCTCAAAGCTGTCATTCGCAGAATCACAGAATCACAGAATCACAGAATGTTAGGGATTGGAAGAGACCTCGAGAGATCATCTAGTCCAATCCCCCTGCCGGAGCAGGAACACCTAGATCAGATCGCACAGGAACGCATCCAGGCGGGCTTTGAATGTCTCCAGAGAAGGAGTCTCCACAACCTCTCTGGGCAGCCTGTTCCAGTGCTCTGTCACCCTCACTGGAAAGAAGCTTTTTCTCATATTCAAGTGGAACCTCCTATGTTCCAGCTTGTCATTGCCCCTTGTCCTATCACTGGATGTCACAGAGAAGAGCCTGGCTCCATCCTCCTGACACTCACCCTTCACGTATTAATGAATGTTAATAAGGTCACCACTCAGTTTCCTCTTTTCCAAGCTAAAGAGACCCAGCTCCCTCAGCCTTTCCTCATAAGGGAGATGCTCCATTCCCTTCATCATCTTTGTGGCTCTGCACTGGACTCTTTCCGGCAGTTCCTCTTGAACTGAGGGGCCCAGAATTGGACACAATATTCCAGATGAGGTCTCACCAGGGCAGAGTAGAGGGGGAGGAGAACCTCTCTAGACCTACTGACCACACCCCTTCTCACACACCCCAGGATGCCATTGGCCTTCTTGGCCACGAGGGCACAGTGCTGGCTCATGGTCATCCTGCTGTCCACCAGGACCCCCAGGTCCCTCTCCCCTACACTACTCTCCAACAGGTCGGTACCCAACTTATACTGGAACCTGGTGTTGTTCTTGCCCAGATACAAGACTCTACACTTGCTCTTGTTAAACTGCATTAAATTTTTCCCTGCCCAAATCTCCAGCCTGTCTAGGTCTCGCTGATGGAAACACAGCCTTCTGGCGTGTCAGCCACTCCTCCCAGTTTCGTATCATCAGCAAACTTGCTGAGGGTGCACTCTATTCCCTCATCCAAGTCGTTGATGAATATATTGAATAGCACTGGTCCCAATACCAAATCCTGGGGGACTCAACTAGATACAGGCCTCCAACTAGACTCCATCCCATTCACCACAACTCTCTGGCTTCTTTTCTCCAGCCAGTTCACCATCCATCTCACTACCCGATCATCCAGATCGCACTTCCTCAGTTTAGCCACAAGGATACTGTGGGAGACGGTGTCAAATGCTTTTCTGAAGTCAAGATAGACTACATCTACTGCTTCACCATCATCTATCCACCTGGTAGTATCCTCATAAAAGGCTATCAGGTTGGTCAAGCATGACTTCCCCTTGGTGAACCCATGCTGACTGCCTCTAGTGACCCTCTTATCCCTGATATGCCTAGAGAGAGCATCGAGAATAAGTTGTTCCATCACCTTTCCAGGGATGGAGGTGATGCTGACTGGTCTGTAGTTACCCGGGTCCTCCTGCTTGCCCTTTTTGAAGACTGGTGTGACATTTGCTTTCCTCCAGTCCTCAGGCACCTCCCCTGTTTCCTACGACTTGCCAAAGATGATGGAGAGTGGTCTAGCAATGACTTCCACCATCTTCCTCAGCACCTGCGGGTGCATCCCATCAGGACCCATGGAGTTATGGGTGTCCAGATTACTTAGCTGCTCCTTAACCCAGTCTTCATCTACCAGAGCAAACTCCTCCTTTGTTCTGACTTCCTCTGGGGCTTCAAGGGTACGGGACTCTTCAGGAAAGCCTCCGGCAGTATAGACAGAGACAAAGAAGGCATTCAGTAACTCTGCTTTCTCTGTATTTTCTGTCACCAGAGCACCGACCTCATTGATCAGTGGGCCTACATTGCCTCTGGTGTTAGCCTTATCTGCAATGGATTTGAAGAAGCCCTTTCTATTGTCCTTGGCCCCTCTAGCAAGCTTTAATTCTAAGGAGGCCTTAGCTTTCCTAGTTGCCTCCCTACACTCTCTGACAACATTCATATATTCCTCCCAAGTGGCCAGCCGCTCCTTCCATGATCTATAGACCCTCCTTTTACACTTGAGTTTGCCCAGCAGATCCCTGTTTAACCATGCAGGCCTCCTGGCACCCTTCCTTGTCTTCCTACCCATTGGGATGCACCAATCTTGAGCTTGGAAGAAGCACTCTTTGAACGCTAACCAACTATCTTGGGCCCCTTTACCTTCAAGTACCCTGTCCCACGGGATTTCCCCTAGCAACTGCTTGAAAAGGCTGAAGTTGGCTCTACTGAAGTCCAGCGTTGCTATTCTGCTCAGAATTCTATTACGGCCACATGAGATCCTGAACTCCACCACCTCATGGTCACTACAACCAAGGCTGCCCTCAACCTTCACCTCTTCAACCAGACCCTCCTTATTTGTGAGAATAAGATCTAGCAGTGCTCCTCTCCTCGTCGGCTCGTCCACCATTTGCATTCACCACATTCATAGCATGTCTTTTCAAATCTATTTCATTCAAAAACTCCACGTTTATTGGAAACCTGTGCTGTTGAAATTTTCATCATTAAATTTTAATTATAATCTCCAGTAGTTTTGGTATACCTTTATTTTGTCAGGAATTGCAAAATATATGTTCATTTGAATGGATTTAGTACTGGTTTTGACATTTATTTTTCTAGAAACTGCTGTACCAATTTTAACGCACATTTTCTTAGCCCTGATTTTTACTTTACTTGTGGGAGGCTTGTTATTTGGGATGATTTATTATTTCATTCTAAAATATATTTTGAACAAAGTTTGACTTTCTTCAGTTAATATATAATGTGATTAGAATAATGTGCAGATTAGTAGCAGTCTACAAATCAAGCTCTGGTGTGGTCACCTGCATTACAAGGGAAGGTGACAATTACGGCTGCTGTAATTCCTTTATTATTTATTTATTTATTATTTTGTTTGCATGAGAGATGTTTTTGGTATAAATAACTTGTGATTTACTTTTCAAGGTAGGACTAAAGGTGGGAATAAATAACCCTACATAAGAGTAGCCATACATACGTCTAGCAATTCCTTCTCAAAGTAAGATTTTTTTCTGAGCCAGTGCCATGCCTGGCACCTAAGCAACCAACACTCTCTCTGCTAGAGATGTTTTTGCAATCTTTGATAATACTTCAGGCAGGAAGAGTCACCTGCATTTCTGTCTGCAATGAGGAAACTAGTTTAATAGGGCAATGGCAGAGCCTTGCAGGATATCCTAATGAGCCTAATTGGTAGGTGGCATCTGAATCCCTGGAGAACAGAGGTAGAAACCAGACAGATAAAGAGTCAGGTAAAGGCTATGGAGTAAGAGAAATAAGATGGAAGGGAT
>WKFP01013841.1:27929-48221 GCA_011057875.1 Pterocles orientalis
TCCTTTCCTTTCCTTTCCTTTCCTTTCCTTTCCTTTCCTTTCCTTTCCTTTCCTTTCCTTTCCTTTCCTTTCCTTTCCTTTCCTTTCCTTTCCTTTCCTTTCCTTTCCTTTCCTTTCCTTTCCATTTTCTCACCACTTTGTTTACCAGCTATGTGCCCATGGTGCTATTGTTTGTGTCTTTCCTGATACTTGAGTAGTCCTGTGGATATTTCTGTGCTTCGGTTCCTGAGTGATCTGTATAGGCAGGGAGTCCTAGCTTGCAAGGCTGTCCAGTCTAATCACAAATATACTTTTACAACATTCAGTGCAATGGTGGGAAGAAAAATAATAAAAATCTGATCAAATTCTGTGTTTCTGAGAGCAAGAATTTCCAGTGTCATTTGGACCACCTCACTAAGAGTGTCCCTATCTTCAGCTGTCACAGTTCTGTCACTGAAACTCCTGGCAACAATTGAATTTTAATGAAGGTCTGCTGTGCCTTAGAATTTAAATGAGATGTTTGATAAAACAGATAAAACCTTCTGCATATATACTGTGTGTTCTTAATGCATTCCTTCTGGCAAAAATAAATAAATAAATACAGGATTGTTTCACTGCTTGTTTTCTGCAGAGATTTCCTTGCAAAGCTGAAAAAACAGCCTGAGTTTCACAGAGCTGTTTTCATGCTGATTTCCCCCTGCTTCTGATAGAACCCAGTTGCTGTATATGCAGCTCCTGTTGCTTCTCTGGCTTCCTTAGCTTCCCAGACTGGCAGGAACATTTGTTTCTGATAGTTTGAACCAGTGTCAAAGTGTCTAAGGCTAGCAGCAAGTAGTTTAGTGGGGCCATCCTCTTCTGACCAGAGTTTTGGCACTGCATCTTACCAGGATTTTTTGCAGGTGAGCTAGTTATTAGTCCCTAATAAACAATCATTCATTCAAATTCAGGGCACTGAAGACTTTGATAATACATGTTATCCTTCGCTTACTTTCACTTGCCTGAAACTAATCTTTTTCCACATGTAGAACCTACCACTACATTTTGTTCAGAGATACCTGTGTGCATATCAAAACAGTACTGATGGTAAAATACTCAGTTTGCTGACATTTTTGGTCTTCAAAGTAAGGTTTCAAGCTCAAACTGAGCCATGCATTGATTGTGGGGGAAAAGTAAAGGTTATGTATTTTTAGTACATGTGTTGTGCTGTTCTCCTGTGCAGTATATGACACTACCTAGGTGCAAACGCTGCCTCACGCAGATGTGCTAGTGGAATTCCTGTTTTTATGTAACTGCCTTTTGGGGAGAGAGGGGAGCTTGGAAGGCTCTGTTCTAATTCCAGATGTTTCTTCATGTTGCTAACTGTGGGGATATACACTTGCAGGGATACGTGTGTGAGGTGAAGACCTAGCTTGTAAACAAAAGATTTTGATCAATGATAACATAAACTGAAAATATAATGATCTGACAGCCTTGTTGTAGAAACGCAGGATACTCACATGGACTTATTAGATAATGTCAATAACCTATAGATAGTCTTCTGCATGACCAGTTTATTTGGAATATCTTCTCATGCTTACCACTATAACACAGCTCCTAGATTTAAAAAAAGTCTGTACTCAAAGAGGTATACAAAAGACCTCTGTAAGAGCAGCATTGGAAACAGGGAAGTTGTGTTTAAAACACATAGAAAGGGAGTGGCAGCAGTTGGTACTTCTGGCTGTAGGCTGAAGCCATTTCAGTTGTGAGGAGATCTGTATTTCTGAAATGGATTACCTTCTCAAAGAGTCACTGAAACTCACTGTATTCTGCCTACAGGAAGCCCCAGTTAGAAACGTGGATTCCGTCCTGCCCTCCTGATATCTCATGAGTTACCTCTTGTTACTTAAGCAAGCGCATCATCACGGATCTTAGTACAGGCTATGCTGTGAAAGGTATCTGTGCTTTTGCTTACTTTTTTTCCTAAATGAAGTAATGAAATCATTAAAGGGGTAGGTTTAAAGAGGATTTCACACAGATATTTTGATATCTGAAAGGACATTCATTCCCCCTCCCTCCTGATTTTAGTATCTTTCTACTGTCATAGGATATGTTCAATTTCCTATGCAGACAGCCTAAAGAGGGAAATGAAAGTCTAGAGGAAAACCAGGGACATCTAGCTGACAACAATACTAACTGACAGTGAGATGTAGAGCAAGGTGCATACTGGGGAAAAAAATTGGCCACAGTAATCAGTGACTGACTTTACTAAAGTGATATAGCACAGACTGGGAATGAGATTATCTTCATTCTCTTCTCATCACTGACACTGTTGATGAGATGTAACACCTACCAGGCCTCTGCCTTACATCAGTGAAATTGAACCAAGAAAAATTGGAATTTGGATGAAGAGTACACCATCATTTATTGTGCTTCATGACATTTACTTATCACTGAAGGAATAGGCTTCACATAGCTAACAGTGGTATTGGAGGAAAGGTGTTTGCTTTTGTACTGCTAAACAAATTGTAATATATGTTTTGATACACAACTATAATTCTTCTAGTGCTTTTCTGTATTCTAAATACTATACTGCCCTGTGTATCTCCTAAGCTCAGGCAGGCTTGTGTCTAACACCCAAAAAGTGCAATAAATGAAGATACTTGGCCAATCTAAACTTCCTCTCCTGTGCTGGAGAGGCAGTTCCACAGGATGGTGCATCTGTCATCTTGATACAGTAGCATAACAGATGCAAATCACACCTCCAGAGTTGAGTCCCTTCTTTAGACCCTCACCTCACTTCTCTTATGACCCTTGGCTCTTGGTTTCCATATGCTTAGGTCCAGGCTGAGAACCTGAAGGTTTTAAAAAAACAGATGCTTACTTGAATAGTGGATCTCAGTACAGATCAGGCATTTCTGAAAAGTAACACTGGCATATTGGTTTGCATTGCATACCTCTGTGTATGCAGATGCTGACTTATATCAAACTCTTCAGTCCTGGTAGCTGTCAGCACCAAGCTGATATCCATTTTCTGGAATTGTTGGTGGAAGACCTTTTGGTCTTTCAGGTACTTATGCAGAGAAAACAGAGGTCTCATCTAATATGACCCATAGTTAGCCTGTTTCTGTCCTCTTATCCTTCTGATTAGAAGAGATGGGCACTCAGACTGCCCACATGGCAGGCTTTCACCAGGGATATGCTTGTGGGCACAGGACAGTGGTTAAGGGAACGTGAGAACCATAATTTGCTATACTGCTGAAGGAGGCTCTTGATTGAAATCAGATGTGATGTGAATCCATATCGTTTGTAGGGTATAGAGTTCAAAGCAGACCTTTCTGGTTTCCAAGCCCAGTTTCATTTTTCAGAAGGAGTAAGCTGGCTTATTCATTTTGGATCCCAGAAGCAAGCTGGAATTGTTGCTGTAGGGTGACTGGACAGGAGCAGGCACATAGGACATTAGGGAGCGAACCAGCTTCACATAATGACCAAAACACGCAAGCGTAAGAAAGTAAACACAGCTGTTATTTGATAGAAAGGAACGTCCTTTCACTGGTAGGTAACTGGACTAAGAGGACCATTTTCAGACAGTTTTTACAACGGTTGGAAGTGACTTGTAGATTTCCATAGGGTTTTGTGCTGGGGCATACTGTCTACAATTGATCTGGAAAGGCAAATTTGGAGTGAGGTGACAAGGTTTGCTGATAATGCTAAATTTATTCAGAATATTAAGTAAGGAATCTGAATGAAGAACACAGGGTACATTTTGTGAAACTGACTGGTGATAAAAGGGCAAGTGAGATTCACTTTTGACAAATGCAAAGTAATGCTGGTTGGAAAAAACAATCCATCTCTACATATACAGTGAAGATCTTTAAATTAGCCATTACCATTCAGGAAAGAGATCTTGGAATCATAATATAATTGCACCCTGAAAACATCAGCTCAATGTTTAGTGGTACTCAGAAAAGTAAACAGAGTTTTGAGAATTGGGAAAAGAATTGAGAGGAAAGCAGAAAATACCATTATGCTGCTGTGTAAGTCCATGTTGTTCCCACATCTTGAATACTATTTGCAGTTCTGTTTATAATAATAAAATATTAGAAATAGAAAAGGTACAGAAAAGGGCAACAAGTATGATAAATAATGTGAAATGGTTTCTGCATAAGAAAAAGTGAAATGGCTTTGGATGCTCTGGACTGAATAAGAAATGGATAATGAACACCACGGCAGTGAGTGAATAGCATAATGGTTATTCATTCTTTTGCGTGATACAGAAACAAGGCAGACCAAAATGAAATTTTTAAGCAGATTTAAGACAAAGAGTAAGAAATAAGTGTATATTTTTTCCACAGAAGGTGTTATTAAATTGTGGAATTATTGCTGTGGAATAATACATATGATAAAGTTTAAATGAGTTAAAAATCAGTTAATGAGTTAAAAATCAGTTTAAATGAGTTAAAAATCAGTTACCGAAATCTATGGAAGAAATATTCATTAAGTGCTGATAAACACAAAGATAAAACCTATGACTCAAAGTCCTCAAGTTGCACACTGTTGTTATCTCAGAGGAAATGTAAGGGTAAAGTGTCACAGGATGTCTGCCCTTTTCTTTTTTTTTTTTCTTTCTTTTTTTTTCCACTGAGATATGCGCTTTCAGAGACAGGATGCGTTGTTAGGCGGACCTTTGTCTGACCCAGTACGGCTGTACTCGTGCTAGGGCTTAATCACCCAAGTCTGTATCTCACAACACAGGACAGTGTAACCACTGATTAAATCTGTTTTCAGAGCAGGATTCAGCCTGAAGTAACCCAGTCTTTTAACAGAAACTAACCACTGAGCTCAGAAAGGGCATATTACTTTTATGGTGTCCTAAGACTACAATGGTTTGTGAATCTGCAGCAAAAATCATAGCTGTGCTTTCATGTGTAAAACTTTTCCTGTTAAGCCCTACTCTAGCCTCTCTCTCTCTCTTTTCTTTTTGTTTTTTTCCTTTAGTTTCTAACCAAGACAAAGAAATGGCATACAAGCATGTAGGATTACTCGGTAGTAGTTGTGTAAATACCAAACATAAAGAAGAAAATGTTGTTACAAGGAGAAACTAATATATTTTATTGTAACAGTTCAGTGAACGTTGTATGCAAAATAGTACTACTAAAAATGTATGTAAATTGCAAAGGTCTAACCAGAGATACTCAGACATTTCTCTCTAAGCTCAGGAACCCACAATTACAGGTGATTTTGCTGTGCTTAGTTATTCTTTGTAGCTGTCGTACCATGTGCTAGAACTGGGAAGAGGAATGAATTTCTGTTCAGTTTAGCACTAGATGACAGTTTCAAAGAAGAAAGAAGACAGAAAGTTCCCACTGTGAGTCCAAAGATGAAGAAACTGGCCTCCAGGAATAAAGCAAAGAGCTGGATCAACTGAGAGAAGGAAGGAGTACATGCTTTTCAGAAAGACTTTTTTCAGAAAGAGCCACTGAATCTACACAGTTTTTGCTGAAGGGCATTTCACATCCTAGTATCTGTTGTACCTTAAACAAAAGCTTTTGTTTAGATATGTCCCTAAAATCAGAAGAGTCCTAAATTTCTTTCTAAACTCTTTCATGACAACAAAGAAGCTATTTGCATGTGTAACCATAGAGTCACCCTAGACATCCTCTTGCACTCCAGATGGCCTCCAGCTGTCCATCCTAGACTCGGGTCTATGGTAACACATCCTGTGTTGTATGTGCTGCCTTTGGTCCCCTGAAGTTATGCTATATGTACATGTTTTAAGTACCTTAATCCTGCCCTTCATGTTATTTTCAAGTGATATAGAACAGTTTTGGGAATATGAAGGAGCTCTGTCTACATCCATTTATCTCACAGCTCTTAACTATACTGTCAGTTTTCATACAGGCTTTGACCTACAGTGATAGTTTGTCTCACAGTAAGCCTGCCTACATCAATAGTGGAATAGTGTCATATATGATGCTTTGGGGACTGAAACAGCATAGCTAGGAAATAGTCACACTCAGGAACTGATTTACCAACAGAGTTCCTAATGGCCTTGGAAGGTCTTGGCTCAAGCAGCTGTGGGGAAGTAAAGTAAAGCATACCAAGGTATTTTTCTGGTGTTAAAGTGAGCTAAGCCGTCCATGTAAACATAGCCAGAGGCATTGAAAGATGAAAAAACTTGTTGAGAGGCACAGTTTGTCTCCTCCGCCCCACCCCCCGGCCCTAAATGCAGTCTTCAGCTCTTCTCTTTTCTTTCAAGTACCCTCGGCCAATGTGCACACTCTGTTAGTGGATGTTTCTGAAAAACATTTTGAAAGAAAATCAGACACTTTCCAGGTGTCATTAACTTTTTTCTTTCTAGTGGTACATATGCAAACCAACAAAGTAACACAAAATTCTCCAAAAGTGTATTTATTATTAAAATATGTCCTTCCTTATTAGGGATTACAAATGTAAATTTAACAAATATAATAAAAATTAAAACATAAAATTTCAGAATGATTCCTGAACGTTCCCATAAGGCTTATGAAGCCTTAAAATGACAACAAATCAACCATATCCCAGCAGAATGTATTAACTTCAAAATGTTGAAATTAAGACCTTTCTATTAAGGTATCTCAAGTATTAAATTTTGTTGAATTTTGTTCTCCAAATGCATTTTTTCAGTTTCCAATATTTTAACGCTTAAAAGTTCAGACACGTCTAAGCTTACACCTTTTAAATGAAATGAAAGTTAATGAATATACATTGTGAACTCTGCTGAGAAATATTTGTAATACTGATAAATAGATAAAATTAAAATACAGCACACTAAGCAGGTGGGATTCCATCTCTTCAAAATGAAATACAAATGAAAGACTTTTTCATCAGCTGGGTTTATATCCTTGTCCCTCTCCCAACTCTTAAACAATATGTCTTTAAGATTGACAGAAATAACAATTTTTTTCAGTAGAATTAAGTCTATTGTTGCAACATAATCTTAAAGAACTATTTCCCTTCTTGGAGACAAAGACACTTTTTAAAAAATTCTGTCTTTAGACTAAATTTTTTTTTCTGTGCAGTTATGTTTGAAAAGATGGAGAAAAACTCCATTCTTCCACTGGAGAAGATTCCCTATCAGTTTTCTGCAAACGTTTTATTTGCAATTTGCTACAGAATAAATAGCAAGTAAAAATATGTTTCCCCTAGTAGATTCTGAAGTTTCCCTTTTTTCGGTATCACCTTATTAATTTGTCCAGAAGGTTTCTCCTTTGCCCCTTGGTGTTGGCATATCTTTATGATGTGCAGGACAGGTGTAAATTGTTCCAGTGTTACACTGGGTAGATAAGGATCCCCTTGTAAGAAATTCAACCAGACTTGTTAGAAAACACCTAAGTGAGAAACCTAGATCTTTCATCATCATGGTTTCATACTTCATACTTTTTTCACATATGCTTTCCCATAACAATCAGAGTAAAATGTATTTCATAAAACAACATTATAATTTCTACCTGTGCTTATTAACATTGCAATTAACATTAATTAATTAACATTTAATTAACATTATGCATGTTTTAGTGTAGGAAAGAAGATAAATGAGTTGAGTAATCATTCCTACAATTTTGAATTACTACTGCATACATTGAGACAGTGGCCTTTTTCCTTTTTACTCTGAAGATCTCAGATGATGGTGTTGGAATGACAGTCCAGGGTTTGGGTTTTTTTTGTGGGTTTGTTTTGGTTTGTTTTTGTTTTTGGGGGGTTTTTTTTGAGGGGTTTATTTTGGTTTGTTTTGATTTTTGTATTGCGTTGCAAATGGACCAGATATCTATGTAATAAAAGCCCACACAGGGAGTGAGAGAAATGTGGAAATAAGTGGAGAGTTAATGCTTGTTGAGGCATGAGCTGAATTGTAGGAATGAGCATCCTATATTGATCTTGTCTCCTCTGCTGTAAGATACATTTGTGTCAGAGGGGAATCAAAGTCAAATTGCTGTCCTGCTTGACAGTGTACTGCTGCTTCATCTAGTAGATTCTATAACAAATAACCTGTATAAATATGAGCCAAAGATTTTCCTACTAGATGCACTTGCTTACCAGCTGCATAAAGTTATTTGTCTTACAACTTCATATATTTTTTTCTTGATTATGTCCTTTATTATGAAAAGGGTTTCTTTATTATACTTGTTGATATTTAAGCATAGAGTCATAGAATTATTTAGGTTGGAAAAGACCTTTAAATAAAATCTAATTATTAACCTAGCACTGCTAAGTCGACCACTAAACCATGTCCCTAAGTGCCACATCTACACATTTTTTAAATACCTCCAGGGATGGCAACTCAACCACTTCCCTGGGCAACCTGTTCCAATGCTTGACAACCCTTTCAGTGAAGACATATTTCCTAATATCCAATCTAAATCTCCCCTGGTGCAACTTGAGGCTATTTCCTCTTGTCTTGCTGCTTGTTACTTGGCAGAAGAGACTGATGCTCTTACTTTGCATGTGTCATTCATAATGCTACTAGGGAAAGAAATGTATTTTGTCTTGCCTTGATTTGTTTCAGCCAATTTCTAGTTGCTCTTATTTATCTGTCATAAAATCATGCAATAATTAAGGGTGGAACAAATTTTTTGAGATCTGGTCTAATTTGCTTCTCATTGCAAGGATAATTTCAGAGTTAAATCAGGTTGCTTAGAGCTCTTCTTGGTTTTAATTCTGCTATGCATCTCTAAGATTGTTGCTCCTTCTCTATTCTGCTTATTTCATTTAACGTACAGGATGTTGTATTCGGTCTTGATGAGCTTTGTGACATTCGTGTCAGCCCATTTATTCAGGCTACTGAGATTGTTCTGATTCATTTTACAACTCTTCATCCCAGTTTTAGTGGTCATGACAGGCCAGTCAGCCTCTGTTGAGTTGCCAGTAAGGTCACAAGGAGAGCCTTCTTGAAAACCGTTTCTGGACACTGAAGGAGAAGGTGAATGGGAACAGCCAGGAAGGAATTATTAAGGGTAAATTACCTGACCAATCTGACTGACTTGCATGATGAAATTACTAGATTTGTGGATGAGGGAAGAGAGGTGGTTGACATCTAACTTGCCTTTATCTAGGTTATCAACATGCTATCCTGCAGCATCCCTTTTCTCTGTGTTGAGATGTTGCAGGGCTACACTCTAGTGTAGTGGACTCCCAGAGAGGTGAAAAACTGGCTGCACCATTCGGTTCAAAACATAGTAGAATCATAAAATACCGAATTGGAAGGGTCCTTTCCTGGCAAAAGTACGGTCTAGACAAGATGGCTGAGCACCCTGTCTAGCTAAATCTTAAGTGTCCAATGCTGGGGAATTCATCACATCCTGGAGGAGATTATTCAGTGGCTGATTGTTCTCATTGTGAAAAAAATTCTGCTTGTGTCCAATCAGAAGCTCCCTAGGAGTAACTTGTATCCATTCACCCTTGGTGAATCCATGCTGGCTTTTTTCAATTACACATTTCATTTGACTTGTGATAGACCCCAGAAGGATTTTTGTTCCATTCATTTGCTTTGTTTCCCAGCAAACGAAGTAAGTGGTGTTCCCCAGGGGTTGGTTTTGGGGCCTGTCCTGTTTAACATCTTTATCAAAGGCCTGGATGAAGGAATTGAGTGCTCCCTCAGTAAGTTTGCTGATGACACCAAATTGAGCGGATGTGTTGATCTCTTGAGGATAGGAAGGGTTTGCAGAGGGATCTGGACAGGCTGGATCGATGGGCTGAGGCCAATTTTATGAGGTTCAATAAAGCAAAGTGCAGGGTCCTGCACTTTGGTTACAACAACCCCCCGCAACGCTATAGGCTTGGAGTAGAGTGGCTGGAAAGCTGCCCAGCAGAGAGGGACCTAGGGGTGCTGTTTGACAGCTGGCTGAACATGAGCCAGCAGTGTGCCCAGGTGGCCAAGGAGGCCAACGACATCCTGGCCTGGATCAGAAATAGTGTGGTCAGCAGGACTAGGGAAGTGATTGTGCCCCTGTACTCGGCACTGGTGAGGCCGCATCTTGAATCCTGTGTTCAGTTTTTGGCCTTTCATCACAGGAAGGACATGGAGGTGCTGGATCAGATCCAGAGAAGGGCAACAAAGCTGGTGAAGGTTCTGGAGGACAGGTCTTATGAGGAGCGGCTGAGGGAACTTGGGTTGTTTCATCTAGAGAAGAGGAGGCTTAGGGGAGACCTTATCACTCTCTACAACTACTTGAAAGGAGGTTGTAGTGAGGTGGGTGCTGGCTTCTTTAAAGCAACAAGTGATAGGACAAGAGGAAACAGCTTCAAGTTGTGCCAGGGGAGGTTTAGGATTGATATTAGAAAAACTTTCTTCACTGAAAGAGTGATCAGGCATTAGATCAGGCTGCCCAGGGAAGTGGTGGAATCACCATCACTGGAAGTGTTCAAGAAACGTGTAGATGTGGTGCTTAGGGACCACTTGTGGTTTAGCGGGTTAGCTGCTGTGGGTTGACAGTAGGACTTGATGATCCTTGGGGTCTTTACTAGCCTTAATGATTCTATGATTCTATGATTCTAGATAGGTTGGCCTATAATCTTCTGGATTTGCCTTTAAGCCCTTCTTGTAGATCTCCATGACTTCTCAAAGACTGTAGTGAGTGGCCTCACAATGACATCAGGCATCTCTCTTTACAGCCTTGGGTGGGTATTGTCAGGTATCATCAATTTGTAGATTTTCTGACAGATACAGGAAGGTGGGAAGAAGATCACTGTTAGGACTGTCAAACATTGGAACATGGTGTCCAGAGACATTGTGTTTTCTCTGTTTTTGGACATATTTGATAACCCAGCCACATAAGCCTTAGCAACCTGGTCTGAATTCAGAGCTGCCTTAGTTTTAGCAGTGCATTGGGCTAGAGATCTCATGACACCCTTCCAACCTGCATGATCCTGTGAATTGATACAGGGTTCTGGATACTAAAATCTTATATTTCAAGCTTACCTGTCTTGCACGTGGCAGGAAATACCTAAAACTATAACAACTATAATGTGTTATCTCTTCCAGTAGAATTGTTTAAATAAACCTTGTTACCAAAAAAAAACAAACCCCAAAACCCCAAAACCAACCAACCAAACAAAAAAATCTTAAAAATGACTGGAGTAACAGTGGTGCTGTTTTGCTTCATGCTGCCAGTATTTTGTCACTGTTTTCTTCTATTCCTGTCTGTCTGCACTTTAAGCACAAGCTCTCCAAATTTGTAGCACACTGAGCAAACCTGAATCCTTTTTCCAGTGTTAGTGCTCTTAGGCAGTTCTGTTGAAAAAATAAATGGCAACTGAAATGAAACATCTTCAGTATAGCTGGAATAAAGTCCTAGTGCAGGATAACTGTTTGTGTGTTTGAATTAGATTAACAGGACCACAAGGGATGCTGACAAAGTTCAATGCAGATAAAAAATTTTATTGTGATACAAATAGTTACATGTGTATTAACTTGAAGTCCACTAAGATTAAGCCATTGTAAAGCTCAGTTTACGATATGAGATTTTTTGAGGGAACTTACAAAGAGCAAGCAAAGTTTCCTAACAATTTACAGAAAGCAGTGAAAAACATTTAATATAATTCAGAGTTTTTTCTTTCATATACTAAATCTTACAGGTGCACCACTGTTTCCTTGCAGATTCTGAGAAGGATTCAGAAGGTGGATACGGAAGAATCAGCACAGGACCTTTGCTGATTTAAGGTTACTTAAGTTTCTGGGGTCAGATCTGATCTCTCAGATGTAGGAATCTACTCTATAAATGAAAGGCATGATTCCAGCTTTGGATATATCCGTGCATCCTTCAGGTGTGCTAGTGAATGCTGTATCATCACAGCTGTGGAGTGGTGTTAAGGAAAAAAAGAACAGTGGTACAAATATAGTGTAAGAACAGAGGTAACCACTACTGCTGCACAAAATAAAACAGGTCACCTAAAACAGCTGTTGCAGCAAATCTGCATGTATGTATAAATATTTTTGTAGTGCTTGCTTGTCATCATAAATTTGTTTGTGGGTGGTTCCTAAAAATATAATTTTTTCTGCTGTTGGATTTTTGCCATGTACTAGCAGATTTAACAGCTCTAGAGGTCAGCATCCTATTTGGGTCAGAAATTATGGATGCAGAGTGAATTATTTTTATTGATTTACTTTCCTTATTTACATATCTGTGACCTATTCTTTCTGAACAGATGTGTTAACAGACTCTACATGGGCAACAGATTTTTGAATGGAAACTTCAGGTGATGTATTTTTGGCTTGCACAAGACAGAAGCACTTGCTAAATAAATAAAGCATATCCTGCTATTTACAATGTGTTCTTTGCCACATTGCCTCCTCTAGTTCATGGTAGTTCCCCACTGGCCAAGTCCCTCAGGCAGAGTGGTTTCGGAAAAAGGATGAACTTCCTCCTGACTATCAACGTAACAGCTGCATGTAAAAATAGCATGGAGGGCGCAGACTGGAAAAGAAAGTTCTGTCTTACGGAGTACCAAATAACTTCACCTTAAAACAAAGAATATTTTTCTTTAAATGGCATATGTTATGGGACAGATGTTTACTTTTTATTTCTCTCTGTTAGTTTAGGAATGTAGCTTTCACATGTAAAGTACAGTTGCTGCTGTGTCTGAAATAAAGAGTATATGTATTTGCCTGAACTGTGTTTAAAATGCCTGGGTTGTGTCTTTTTTTATCACTGCAGTGCTGAAACTACCCAAAAAGCTAAGTGGCTTATGCTGCAATAAATCAGAACTACTTCTGGATTACCTCTGCAATATTGTAATCATTGGTGTGATCGCATAGAAAAGTGATGATCCCCTTTCCTACTGTGTAATATTGGCCCATTGTAGAGCTGAGCTTCCCCCTCTGTCAGTCTAGTGACTAACTCTTGTCTTGTGGCTGGAGGTTGTTAAGGTGTTGTCTTTGTATAGCGCTTAGTAGAAAAGGATCACTGACAAGTATAAGGGAAGATAAATGAGCCTTTGAAGATATGAAATGCTAGAATTTGGTACTGTTGATAACGGCCTGGAATAAGGGCTTTTTGCAAGTTTACTGAGAAGGCCAGTTCAGCAAAAGCTTCTTATTTTCCTCTTCAGTTTAACTTAAATTTAGCAGAACATATCAATGTATAAAAAAAAATATATGGCCTTATTTATATACTAGTTGGTGCACTTTTTATGTGTCTGCTCTGCTTCAAACATTTATAAAATCTGAACTTTACATCTAAATAATAATGTACCAAATGACCTTGTATGTGGTGATATTATTTTTTGAACCCATTTGTGAACTTTTGGCTTTGATTATTTTTTATCTGGAAGAAAAAACAATTTTTTTCCACTGGAAGCCTATTATTTCAAGAGACAGTTGTGAGACTTCTGTATAACAAAAGCAAAGTAAATGGCTGTATTGGATTTTTTTTTTTTGTACACTACTTGTGTTGAAATTCTGTTGTACCACCAGACTAGATGTGTTTTCCCAATTCTCTAAGACATTTCATTCCATAGAAAGGCATCCCAAATAGTTGTAGTAGGCTGGACAATATCAGGTCTTTCCAGGTCACCTTTGCTTTGAAGATAACTATTTTTAGGTTAATCAGAGAGATAAAAAATATTATTAGACATAAAAGTAGGACTAGATTATACCTTACGAAGAGATGAAGCTTGAAAGGACCTTGCAGTTTTAGAAGGGATGGGAAAGAAAATGAGAGTGTATGTAATATGTTGATAGACCTCAACACAAATATTGATGATTAAGACTTTATGTCTCACAATTAGCCGTTTGGTCAACAGACTGCTTTCATTTCTCTCTGACAAATGACTTATTCAAATATGACTCAAGACTATTGGCAGAACAGTGATGGAGGTCAAACATCTGGTGAGTTGGCCCAAGACGGAGGACAACATTTGCAAAATCTTTTCTCCTAGAAAGAAACAAGACTTTTCACTTAAGGCACAGATACTTATTTTATCAAATGTTATTCATAAATACACCATATTTACAACTCAATAACAGTTTCCAAAAACCTATTTTTCATGTCTAACCTTAAAGACCAAGGTCCTTGAAATCGTTTTCTTCTCTAGAACGTAGTCTTCTCCTGTGTCTTTCTGTATTCTACCTTATCTTCACCTGCAACTATCTTTGCTGCCCTCTCTTTAGAAGGATTTCACAACTTACAGAGAGAAGCTGCAGGCTCTTGCCATTTATGAACCTCTGCTCTCTCTCGGCTGCAGAGCAATCTAGTAGTGAATCTTTTGTGTTTCCTACCAAGGAAAGGTTCTTGGACTCCTTCTCAGGAGCTCTCACAGAGCTCAGAGCTTAGGTTGCACAAAAATCTTTTTTCCAATGACTCCAAAAATTGTTCTTTGTCTTTCAGAAAAAAGAAAGGAGGAGATTTTGTAGCAAAAATTTTGTCATAAACTTTTAGTTATTAAGTAAGGGAATTCACTTTGGAAATATTGTGGGGAAGGTTATGACATCCCTTAATTACCAAGCCTATGGCATTTCATTGTTTTAAACAAGGGTGTTTGTGTTGTCTGCATTTCATTTTCCCATTGTAACTGCAGAAAATCTGAAAGTAAGCAAAAGTTAAAATGTAAATGCCATGGTCTTAGCTGTAATATTAAATGGTACCCATGGTTTTACGATTACCCTTTACAGAATCTGTTGATGCATTTTGACAAGCACAATATTAAAAATTTGCTTGGCAAAAATCCTCTTAGCAGAACATGACAGAAAGTAAGGTCAATAAAGTTTTAATCAAGGAAGAAGAAAATAACCTTCTTCCAGATGGGTACCACAGAACAATACTTGCATGAAACATTTATGATTCACTTTAGAATCTCAAAGTCTGAAAAATAAGTAAAGGTTAGTGACTATTTCTAAAGTAAAATGTGTTTATCCTTAACATTTCTGAGGATTAAACTGCTGTGAAATAAATGCTAGCCTTGTTACTGGGAGTATAAAATTTATCATTTGACTGAACACCAAGTTTGTGATTGAACTTTCATGTGTCCATAGCTTGCCATTGCTTTTTAAGAAATCATAATTGCTTATATTGATGATTCTTCAGGTATCCTCACCTCTTTAAATTTTAGAATTTGTTTGGATTATATGCAAACATATATTTACTATTGATAAAGACTCCGTGCTGTCACTAAGGTTTTTTGTTCTAACTGAAGTGTTAGAATTGTTCGGTGCACATAGTGGTATTCTAATAATAAAGCGGTATTTGTTTTGCTAGGTGGTCTCAACTCTATGCCTGGGAAACTCCAAATATTTTAATGAAGAGAATTCTTAACATAGGGGAATTCTCTCTCTGACACCTGATCCTCATACATTCTCAGATTCAGACTCAAAGAGGAGGAAACCCAGGAGGACTCTGACATCACGGGTGGATGAATGGCTTTCCTTACATATTTCCAACCTAGTATGTTAACTCTGCTTCCTATTGTGAATCCTTAAGTGCTCTGGTCACAAGAACTGGAGAATTAAAATTGATTGCCTGGTACTCCTCTATTCACAGTAGAGAAGTAAGTGAAAACCTGCCCAGACCGAGCCAAATAAGACATGTGACCACAGCTGTGTTCTGAGTCTACAGAAAAGACTAGCCGGAAAATATCCAGTTGTCTAGATATGCCTGTCACTCTTATAAAGTGGATATCCAAGGAAAGTCTGAATGTATTCTGCATTAATTTCTTCTACCATTTTAACACTTGCTAATTAACAATTAATGCAGCAATTAATTAGCACCTACGGCAAGCTTCTTAGCCATCATACTGAGAATTTGAAAGCAGTGGAAAATGATTTATGGTTTTGAGTTCATTACTAACTGAATAATTCATTTTGTTTTCAAGAAACTGCTACGTTTTGTACAGAGAAGCTTAAGTTACAGGTGTACAATGAGTTGAATTATCAGATACACCCGCACTTTTTAAATCCACAGTATATTGCTTTAACTCTGTAACGTTAAAGGTGACTGAAATATTTTATTAGGCATTTCTAGTTGTTTTGCTATTATATGAATTCAGTGAGTTTAGGAACGACAATTTTTTAAGAAAGCTGTGTGAATCTTTATGCATAATGTAAAAAATAATATAGAATGACTACTTTGGAAAAAATTAATCTAAAAGTAATAAAAAATGTACATAAGTTGTTAACCTTTCTGTTAACCGTAATTGGACTATTACATTTACAGCCGTAGAAGATTAATTGGCTAATTTGTCTATTAAAATAACCTGAAATTACTATTAGTTGTGACAAACTTGTGTTTCCTGAATAGGAATGAACAAAATTACTGCATCATTTGTATTAAACTGATAATGTATTTTAAAAATTCTTGGCAGGTGTTGAGTATATTACATAAAATTCTCATAATCAGTTCTGTTACCTTAAAGAACTTTCCCTCTATTTGTTTCTTTACACTTATCTTAGTCTTAAAATTCAGAAAGGAATGGTTTTGGTGGCGGTGGTGTTTTCTTTTGTTTTTTCAAAATGTTGAGACATAGATTTAACGTATTTTTAATGAGTATGTTACTATTATGTTGTCCATTCTGTAATTATATCTAAAGTGATTGGCACTATCCCTGTATCCTATTGTTCATTCAGAGCACATGCAAATACACCTGAGTATGCTTAATTGCATTTTTTGCTGACAAGTCGTTAACTTTCTCACAAGCAATTTCAGGTGATAGGTTTGGGGAAAGCCAGAGTCTTAGTATTCTACCTAGCATGCATATTTATTGCTGTCTACTACTGGATGGAGTCCACGCAGTATATCAGTATTTTGCTAGAAGGTAATAAAATGCTACACAGACCTCTATTGGCATGAGTTTTAAAAATAGGCAGATCTTAGTTCTAACCACACCTACTGTGACCGGGATGCTTCTAGTGTATGTAATAAAACCATACTCTACCATTAGTTCTAGTATGACTCTATAAAGCAAATTTGTAGTTCAATACAAGATACAGCTCTGCACTTCTCATGTCTGCTTCTTCTGTTCTTCCTAAAATGTGTTATTAGAGTCAGTTTCTTCATATGCGAGTTGCTCAACCCTGGTAGTGCTGTTTTGTTCCATTGTGTCTACTAGATGTTAAAGGAACAATCCAGCTGTGTCTATCTCTTAACAGAGCTAGACATCTGCTCCCTCTCTTCCAGTTGAGCTTAGTACATGTTATTAAACTGTCTTTTAAGGCCATGGAGTCCTTCATGAATCAGTCTTCTCTACTGTAAAAGCTGTGGTTGTAGATCAAAGGTAATCATGGCAACCAACTCATTCATAGCATGTAGATTTGAAGATTTTGGTTGTAGTAATGGAGACTTGCAGCATGCTTAGATGCCTGAAGCTTTCCTGCACACTGAGATCCATGGAAATATATAGTTACAGTTCACTATTTTTTCCAATGAACACACACTGAGCAGAGCAGATGGGTTTCACATTGCTCCATGAGATCTTGCCTTTGCTTATCTGAGTAGCTGCAACTTAGACTCAGTGATAACTTCATTTATTAAAACAATGAAAACATCAACTGACAGGAGACTTGTTTCTGCTTGAGACTGAACCTTCACCAAAGTCAAAATACCACAATAATAACACATTTCACAGATGCTGAGACTAATACAAGACCTAATTTATTGCCTAAGCTTTTCTTCAAGACTTCTTTCCCAAACACAACAGTATTATGGGTTGAGCAGATAGCTCCACATAAGTTTAATGTTGCCTAGCACTTTTCTGTATAAACGTTAGCCTGATTATTTAGGATTTTATTTTAAATATATATATATATATACACCCCTCTGGAGGCAGATTTTCCTTGCTTATTTGCTGTCTTCACTCACGTTGTTTCTTTTTTTTAAATGCTTTAAATCCTTTCCCTTAAACTGGGAAGAAATAATTCTTCTAATGTTCTTTAAGTGCATCGAAAGGTATCATTTTCATAAGCTGTTGAAAAGCTACTGTTGGCACATGAAAATAGAGCCTGTTTTGAAGCCTGGTTAGGCATTTTTCAAAGCTAATACTTTATCTCTCAAAAAGTGTTTAATTTTGGCTTTCTCTGGCAAATTTTGTCAATTAGGTTCATGATGGAATTGCTGATCAAAGTCCAAGGGGCATCCTGCTCCTAAATAACTGTTACCGTGTTGCCATACTGACATACAGAAGGCTTGAGTTACCCATCAAAGATATTTACTCTTCTTAATGCAGGTGGAAGAGTGAAACATGCCCATGCTTCCTAAATATTCTTTACCTATTACAGGAATGTTAACTAGAAACCAGAATGAGGTAATAAGTTATTGTCAGATATTTGTCATTTTGTGGCACTGCATCTTTTCAAAAAGTCTCATGATACTACCCAGGGAAAACATTAAGTATTATTAACTGTGCATAACAGTAGCTAAGAAATATGGGTACAGAAGTAAGAAGTCTACACTCTGCCTGTGAAAAAAGGAAAAAAACCCCAAACAATTAAACAAAACCCCAAAACATTCTTTTGTTAACGCCGGTATTGTTAAATGTCTGTTTGGAACATTAAGTATCAATTACTTTTTTATTTCTTATTTAACACTGATTTTAATGCTTTGAACATTTTTTTCCATTCTGATTTGAGCTTTTTAATGTTTGCTCAGTTATATCCTTTATTTTTTTCCCGACTGAAATATTGCATTCAATGATTTGTCTGGTCTCCACAGCTTTTCAATAAGCCATGCTAAGAAACTTGACTCCTCTGGTATCAGGTGAAGGAAAAGGATTTGACAGGTTTAGATATGAAATGAATAGTGACTTTCTTCTGAAAATGTGTCAAATTAAAGCAGGTGGGGTGAGGAAAACAGCTACAATATGTCAACTTTTACAGGCTTTGATTTATTTTTAATGATGTAGTGCACTTTAGGAAGCCTGAAGATGTGCTCATTCACAGCCCAGGTCTCATGGTGTGCTGCATTGTTCAGGTACTTCTTCTAAGTTGGGTGCAAGATGGGATCATGACCTAGAGCTCCTGCAAATAGCAATTACCTCTTTGGAAACAGAATGATTAAAGTTTAGTTGAATGTCAGCAAACTATTCACTCCTCTCTCTTCCTCCTTTCTGTACACTTATTTATACTTCTTAACCACACATCCTCTCAAAGTTTTTCTATTGCCAGCGCTCTTCATTACTTATTCATATAGTTATTTATTTTTATTTATTTCTCACAGGTCATATAGGGTAATATGAAAGCATAAGATCTTAGTAAATTATCACACAACAAAGTAATAATTTCAGTTTCAAACGGGAAAAAATGATGTTTGCTGAGTAAGAACATTTAAATACTTAATCAGAATAGTTTCAGGAAAAAACAGGATCCACAATAAGATGAATCCACAAAGCAGGGTTCAAAGCGAGAACACAGATAACTCATCCAGGAAAATAATGGAATTTTTTTGAGAAGCAGCAAATTCCTCTATCTCCATTTCCTGAAAGAATTTGGTACTAGAAATGTTAATTTGGCAAGAATCTGGCTAGAGGGCAGATAACATTTGGTAACACAAAAAGGAGAGAATAAATTGAAAAAAAATCATTCTTCAGTATCACCACAAATAAAATGTCTTGATATTTTGACATATTTTCATATGAAAATATGAATATGAGACTTTATGAGAAACCATAGAAAAGAAGAAAGTTTTATTTGATTCACTTTCATTTCCAAAATTTTAATGAGTTTTGGCTCTTACCATTTTTAAATTTCCATTTTTAAGTTTAGGTTCAAACTAATTAATTAAATTTTTCTTTTTTTTCCAAAATTGTCTTTACCTGGTAAGTTTTATTGTGCAATTATATATCTCTTTTTGACTAGTTCATGCTGAAATATTATTCTTTTTGATTCATTGTTTTGTAATAATTTAAAATTACCTTGGATGTAGTCAAAGCAGATGATTTTCAACTATGAAAAGAAGATAAACTGAAAGCTTAAAACATTATTTATTTTTTTTTAACAGTGGCACTTTTTGACCAGCTGCTTGGCTTATATTACTAAGCCATTTCCTTAATACTACTGTCGTGACGTTAGGTGTCTCCAGCATTAAAAAATGTGTTATTGTGGCAGGTTGGCCCTTGGCTGGGGGCCAAATCACACACACTCGCTCACACAGTTCCTGCCCCCACCCAATAATAGGGGAGAGAATTAAAGAGGTAAATGGCAAAGAGGACTTGTGGGTTGAGATAAGGACAATTTAATTACTAAACTACAATAATATTAGAAATAATACTATTTACAAAGATGCAATGTGATACACAGTGATACTGCCCCTCCCCACCTGATGACCAAAGGCCCAGCCCACTCCCAGCCAATGACCCCGAAGGAGGGAGGGAATAGGT
>WKFP01013841.1:48241-105640 GCA_011057875.1 Pterocles orientalis
CAGGGACCTGAAGCGAGATGAATCTGGAGCCCAAGCGAAGAAAAAGAGAGCTCTCCCGGAAGGGTCCTCTCCTATATACTGCGTATGACGTGCATGGGATGGAATAATTGGTCAGTCTGATTCTCAATCTTGACCTAAAAGCAAATCCCAAGCTAGAAGCCAGACTGTCTCTCCCCCCCCCCTGCCCCCAGCTCTGTCTATGGAGAGGAGAGAGGCTGAATGTGTTTTGTCCTTGAGAACATCCTAGCAATAACTATAAACGTTCTTCTCCTATCAATTTTCTCCTGAACAGGAATCCAAAACATAGCTTCTTGATAGCTATTTATGAAGAGAAGGGAAAAGGAAAAAAAGAAAAACCTCTCCTCTGCTTAACCCACGACAGTTATCTTGAATTGTGCCTGTAGAAGTGAGAAATGTTTGCAATTCCAGAGGTGACCAGAAGCCAGTTCTGTTCAACCATTGAGTCTCAGCTATCTTGGAAAGATGAAACGGCGTGGGAAAGGCAAAAAAAAAATTAAAAGAAATATATATATATATGTTGTCTTTCCCTTTGTAATTAAATCTCAGACTAGAGAGACTGTATTATTACTATAATCAGTAACGTCATAGAAGTTTCTATTTTTTGAAAGTATTCATTACTCTTCTTGCTGGTGACAGCATGGTAATGCTTCTTGCTGATGTTATCTTTACATGTTTTCTTTTGTCTAACTTTTGTCTAAGAAAGTATGATGCTCAGCTGGTAGGTGATTTAGTACCAGCACAATTAGGGCTAAAAGCTGAGTCCGAGTATTGTATCTGCACAGAAATCCAGTAGGTAATAAACATCAGTCTGACTGAAGTCTTTTACATTCTCTGGATAACAATATATAGCTAATTTTGTGAAAGATAACCTAGGAGCTCAAAGGTATACATATATCTATAACTTTTCTGTTTAAGAACAAAAGTTTTGAAAGGATAATGGAGATGGTTTTATTGCTTTGAGCAGTATGCCATTTTTACAGGATAAACTTTCTTGGTCAGATTAGATTACTTTGTTTTGACCTGGAACTAAGGCATTTTAAACAATTTCTACCTATTTTTCTCTTTTCTTTCTCTGCAAAACTTGAACCAGAGAGTCCATTCAGGAATAATATTTTTTTATGCCTTCTCGATCTTGTACCCTTCTTTCAAAGCTCTTCAATCTTATCCCCACTTTCTTCTGTGCTCATTTGCTGTTTTTGATTTTGCTTCGTCTTTAAAATTCCTTTGGCATTATTGCTTGACCTTCTTTATAAAATAACTCATATTAAGTTGATTTCTTATAGAATATTTTTAATTCAATGCCATGGATGACACTATCCCAGTAAATTCCTTATATTAACAATTGTAAGTTAAAGAACAATTAATAGCCCTAAAAACTCTAGCTAGAATTTTATCATCTTCTTGGAAGTCACTGAGGCAGTCAGTTTAAAAGTGTTACTACTGTTTCATGTACAGCATAAAGAAGCTTTAAGATTTCTTGAGTAGATATTCTAATAATCATCATGACCAAGCTGAGTAGCCTTGCTAATTCTGTAGACACATCATATAGCTTTTAATTTGTAAAAGAAATAAACTTGTGTCACAGTCCACTAAGGACTCGTGGTGGTTCTTTGCTGAGATCTCTAAGTGCAAAATTAAGGTGACCACGCCAAAAGGGGTTAGCTTTAGTTAAACAGCAAAAACTTTATTATTTTTGTGTCCATAAGAGACGTGCGATAGATAAAAGGAGTTAAAAGTAAGTAAAAAGAGGAAAAGAGGAATATAGCTACCACCGCAGGTCCAAGGCGTCCCCCGGGCCCGGAGCCAACAGCGTCCCGTCGGTCCTAACGATCGATCCTCGTCGATCCTTGGTGGGGAAGGCTTCAACTTTAGGTTGCTAGGGGATGACCTTTTATGCTAAACTACACACCTTGCTCCTCCTCTACCTTGGAGGCGGGTAGCCTTTGGGATGGAGGTGTGTTCTGGTATTATAATGACATTATAACAAGCAAAGTTCTCCTCAGGGTAAAGATTTTGTCACAGTGCTTGGCACGGTGTCTGCCATCTTTCTGGTTGGATAGCCGTGGCACCTGCAGCTCATTGTTCCCGTCCTTGCAGAGGTACAGATAGTCTTGGACAGGGCAGGGCCGTGGAACGAGACCGTTTCACTCCGTCCCCCATCAATCCATCTTGTACCAGTACCAGGATGCGTTACCGGGGAAACAAGTTCTTTGCACGCCAGCCGCGCCTTTGTCTCAGAAAGTGGCAATTGTGTTTTACTTTACCCTGGAGATTTTCTCATGATATCTTAACTTTGCTGCAACAGGCCTGTTGAGATGAGTCTTGCTCCCAGGCCGCATCAAATCCATAGAAAGGACCCTATAGTCGAACTGGGGGTGTCATGTCCTTAATGACAAGGTTGAGACAGCGATGATTTTCTAACCGACTCTTACAATTGGCAAACTCTTTTTTTCAGTATTAACTGGCATGCATTTTTCAGATTACAGTTATCTCTTCAATATTTCTGGGGTAATCACAGTGGAGTTTTTTATAAGCTTTTGGTTTCATATTTTTGCTCTTCCTTCCCAATTCTGCAAAGCCAACATTAGTTTGTTCTGTGCTTGCCTGTGATGTATTTTTTGATAGAGTAGTTTGTTTTGCAGACCAGCAACCCATGTGGCATAGGTTATTTACAGACACTGACCAACAAGTCTCGGAAATATTCGTGCTTTATTCAGCCAACAATGTATAACACTGATTCCATATGGTAAGCAATAACTGAATTGTTGACATCAGTCCTTCAATTTGTCATCATTTGTCTGTTGTCACTTTGAGCTCTTGGGATAACTAAAGTAACAAATGATTTGTCTCTTCTCGAAGAACTTGTCCTTTAGCCCCATCTAAAACATCTCGGTCTGGTGTCAAGCTAAGATTTAAGGAACCAGTTTTGCTCTTGGCAGATTCTTTTTGCTTTTTTATTCAAAAGCTAATCCAGATTTGAGTAACTAAATTTTGTCTGATGTGTCTGTGCCATTGTCATGGTTTAAAACCTGATAATGTGAACACCATACGGCTACTTTCTCACCCTCCCCCATCCTGGGGATAGGAGAGAGAATTAAAGAGGTAAAGGGAAAAGACACTTGTGGGCTGAGATGAGAGAACAATTTAATAACTAAACTACAATAAAAATGAAAATAATCATTATATCAATAATAACAACAATAGTAATATATACAAATATACAGACATACAAAGATATACACAGTGATACTGCTCACCACTCAGTGACCAAGGCTCAGCTCATTCCCAGCTAATGATCCCAGAGCAGAGGGAGTGCCAAGGAAAGTGATATAAGCCTGAGCATCTGAGACACTGAGAGCTGACTGAGAAAGTGAGACAATGCCGAGAGCAGGGTGACCCAGAGGGAGAAGACACAGAGTAAGAGACCAGTTCTGAACAGACCCTCATCTGTATACTGGGCATGATATGCATGACATGGAATACACCATTGGCCAATTTGGGTCTTCATCCTAAACCTAAAGTTGAATCTGAGGCTAGTAATCGGAGCTATGCTCCCTTCTGGCTTCTCCTGCACCTGCAGCCTCTGGCACAGCAGAGATGCTGAAAAGTCCTTGGCTGTCCTGACAGCAACTCTGAACATCAGTATGTTATCAGCTGCCCTTCAGCACAAATACAAAACATAGCCTTCCACTAGCTACTGTGAAGAAAGTTAACTCTCTGCCAGACGAAACCAGGACAGCCGTATTTTTCACTGAATCCCAAATACTTGTCCTGTTGAATTTCCCTTGGATGTTCCATTGTGAATGAAAGAGTTTGTTCCCACAGCAGAAGAAAAACTTAAAATGCAGTGCAAAATCATGCATCAGTTTTGTCAGATGGTCAGTAGAAATGTTCACCTGGAGGAAAGAATGACCTCTCTCTTGCTGTTTTTGGAAAGGCATGGCTCTTGGCAGAACTGAGTACCACCAAGTCTGGCTGTCACCCTTTGGAACTAAAAAAATTGGTAGTCTAGTTCTTGCTCCATTCAACTTGGAGGTGAGAGAACAGGCTTGTACCCCTCCAAGACCATCACGTTTTGAAGGTCATGGAGACCCAGGGAGGTCTGCAATGCCTGAAGACAGGTGAGTGATTTACTCATCTTCAAAAAGAGACAAAAACAACAACAACAAAAACCAGTGAAAGGCAGTCTAGACATATTCAGTTTGGGTCCTGGAAAAGTCGTGGAATGACCCCTTTTGAAAGTCATTTCCGGGCATGTGGAGGAGAAGAGGATTATTGGGAACAGCCAGAATGTGTTTACCAAGGGTAAATCATATCTTATAAACATGATTGTCTTCTAACTATTCTTCCATCCAAGTTAGGATATCATGGTCTGGAGGGGTAGGCAACTGGTAAAAAGCAAGTTTGGATGGTCAGCCCCAAAGGGTTCTGGTTAATGGTTCATGCTTTATCTAGAGGCCCATAGAAGGGGAGGACTGTAGGGGTCTATAATGGGGCAGGTCCTTATTAGCACTTTTATCATTTAACACCTGATCTGGAAGAGGTAGCAGAGCACACACTCATCAAATGTGCAGATGACACAAAGACGACAGCTAGACTCTAAGAAGAGCAGACTGGCATTTTCAGAGATCTGCTTGGTAGAGTACCATGGAGTACCTCCAAGCCCTGGAGGGAAGATGGGCTGAAGAAAGCTTGTTAATATTCAAGGATCACCTCCTCCAAGCTCAGGAGCAATGAATTCCAACAAAGGAAAAGTCAGGCAAAAATGCCAGGAGGTCTGCATAGATGAACAAGGAGCTCCTGGACAAATTAAAACACAAAAAGGAAAACTCCAGAGAGTGGAAGCAAGGACAGATAACCTTGGAGGAATACAAAGATATCGTTTGAGCAGCCAGGGATCAAGTTAGGAAAGCTAAAGCCTTGGTAGAATTAATCTGGCCAGGGACATCGAGGGAAAGAAGAAAAGCTTCTATAGGTACCTTGGTGATAAAAGGAAGACCAGGGAAAATGTGGGCCCTCTCTGGAAAGAAGCAGGAGACCTGATTCCACAGAATATGGAGAAGGCTGAGGTACTCAATGAATTTTTTGCCTCAGTCTTCACTGGCAAAGAGTTCAACTCAAGCCACACTGCCCAAGTGGCAAAAGGCAAAGGCAGGGACTGGGAGAATGAAGAACCACCCACCGTAGGAGAAGTTCAGGTTTGAGACCATCTAAAGAACCTGAAGTTGCACAAATCTGTGGGACGCGATGAGATGCATCCACGGGCCCTGAGATAACTGGCAGATTAAGTTGCTAAACCACTCCGTCATATCTGAGAAGTCATGGCAGTCTAGTGAAGTTCCTGCTGACTGGAAAAGGGGAAACATAACCCCCATTTTCAAAAAGGGGAGAAAAGAAGATCTGGGAAACTACAGGCCAGTCAGTCTCACCTCTGTGCCTGGCAAGATCATGGAGCAGATCCTCCTGGAAACTATGCTAAGGCACATAGAAAATAAGGAGGTCACGTTACAGCCAGCATGGCCTCACTAAGGACAAACCGTGTCTGAAAGACTTGGTGGTCTTCTATGACAGGGTCACAGTGTTGATGGATAAGGGAAGAGCAACTGACATCATCTACCTGGAGTTGAGCAAAGCATTTGACACTGTCCTGCATGACATCCTTGTCTCTAAATTAGAGAGACATGGATTTGAGGGATGGACCACTTGCTGGATAAGGAATTGGCTAGATGGTCTTACTCAAAGTGTTGTGGTCAACGGCTCAACGTCCAAGCAGAGACTGGTGACAAGTGACATTCCACAAGGGTTGGTATTGGGACCGGTGTTTAACATCTTTGTCCCGCAAGTGGGTCGAGGCAATCCCGGGTACAAATACGGGCTGAGCAGAGAACGGCTTGAGAGCAGCTCTGAGGAGAAGGACTTGGGGCTATTGGTTGATGGGAAGCTCAACATGACCTGGAAATGTGCACTTGCAGCCCAGAAAGCCAACCATGTCCTGGGCTGCATCAAGAGAAGCATGACCAGCAGGTTGAGGGAGGTGATTCTCCCCTTCTGCTCTGCTCTTGTGAGACTCCACCTGCAGTACTACATCCAGTTCTCGAGTCCTCAGCACAGGAAGGACATGGACCTATTGGAGCGAGTCCAGAGGAGGGACACAAAAATGATCAGAGGGCTGGAGCACAAGAGAAGAGAAGGCTCTGGGGAGACCTTACAGCAGCCTACCAGTACCTAAAGAGGGCTCATAGGAGAAATGGGGAGGCACTCTTTATCAGGGAGCATAGTGATAGGACGAGGGGTAAAGTTTTTAAACTGAAACAGGGTAGATTTAAATTAGATATTAGGAAGAAATTTTTCACTGTGAGGGTGAGGCACTGGAACACATTGCCCACAGCAGTGCATGCCTCATCCCTGAAGGTTTTCAATGGCTGGATGAGGCTTTGAGCAACCTGGTCTAGCGGAAGATCCCTTCCAACCCAGACCATTCTATGATTCTATGAAACTGGGGAGACAACAATTTGATATGCCCAAGAATAGGATCCTATCCAGAGGGACCTGGATAGACTAGAGTAATGGGCCAGCAGGGACCTTGTGAAATAGAACATGGACAAATATCAAGTTCTGCCCCTGGGACAGAGGATCCCCTACAATGGCACAAGCTAGGGACAGACTGGCTGGGAGCAGCCCTGTAGGAAAGGCCCTGTGGCCTGTTGGACACTGAGCTGAACCTCAGACAGCAAAGGTGGCTAACGTTTGACCTGAAAAGGAACATGGCCAGCTGATACAGGCAGTGACTATGTCCTTCTGCTCTGCACTTATTAGACCATATCTGCAGGATTGTCTGCCCCATGAGGAGAGGCTGAGGGACAGGGGTTGCTTCAGCTTGGAAGAGGGGACATTTAACAGCAGCCCACCAGTGCCTGTGAGGAAGTTAGGACGGGGATGGAGCCAGGCTCTTCACAGCTGTGCACTGTGAGAGCGTCAGAGGCAACTTGAAAATGTTGAAATAAGAGAGGTTTAGACTGCATATGACAAACAACTTATCCCCCATAAGGATAGCCTGGCAGTGAGACAGGCTGACTAGAGAGACTCTGCAGTCTCTGTCCTTAGAGGTTTTTGAAGTCTGACTGGACAAAGTTCTGAGTAATCAGGTCTGACCTCAGATATGGTTCTACTATGAGCAGGAGGCTGAACTTGATGACAACCTGAGGTCTCCTCCAACCTGAATTGGCTGTGATTCTGTGAATCACTTTTAAAATGCTTTTTCCTTCTTCTCTCTACATTCTTAAAATATTTTTTTTCTGTTTCTCCCATTATTTTACCTCCACTTGCTTTGATTCTCTTTGGGTTAACCTGTAGTTTCCCTGTTCCTGCTCTTTGATCTCTATTCTGCTCCCCAAATTTTGGGTTGGTTTGGCTTGGCTTTTTGGGGGTGGTGGTTTGTTTTTTGTGGTTCCCTTCCCTTCCCTTCCCTTCCCTTCCCTTCCCTTCCCTGTCCTTTCCTTTCCTTTCCTTTCCTTTCCTCTCCTTTCCTTTCCGTTCCTTTCCTTTCCTTTCCTTTCCTTTCCTTTCCTTTCCTTTCCGTTCCTTTCCTTTCCTTTCCTTTCCTTTCCTTTCCTTTCCTTTCCTTTCCTTTCCTTTCCTTTCCTTTCCTTTCCTTTCCTTTCCTTTCCTTTCCTTTCCTTTCCTTTCCTTTCCTTTCCTTTCCTTTCCTTTTCTCCTACTAGGCAAGATTATGATATATCCTAGTTTTCATAATTTTGTTCCTATCTTCTGGTAGTAAATATTTTAGTTAGTATGACAGATTTATACCACTCTTCATGTTCTCAGGAAAGAATGATTTTTTTTGTTTGCATTTAGTATCTCTTTTCATCTCAAAGGTAGACCCATCTTGTGAAACTTAAAAAATCGATTTATTCAACATATGTTACGCTTGTAATGCTGTAATTTTGTGAAAAGTTGAAAATTAAGCACCATCATATCAAGAACAGAAAATATCAACACTTTGTTCATTAGATCTACAAAATATTTTAATTCCTGACATTTTAAAACTGTGCCAAAAAAATCATAGTTACACTTTGCTAAAGGTGGTACCTGAATAATTAAAAAAAAAAAGTAAAAAGAAAAAAGAAAAGGTGTGCAGATTTTAAGTGAGGTAAATTTGTGTTTATAACAAGGGTTTTTTCACTTAAAAGTAGAATGGATTACTGTGATTGATTTTTGTCTGACTTGCCTCTTGAACAAAAGATTTCCCTTGGATTTTAAACTTTCATAATCTCATTTTAGGTGCGTTTCTTCCTCCTTTTTCTCTGTAATAAACACACACTTTAGAAAGAAGACACAAGAATGATGACCTACTCGTGCAACAGTTACCTTGTGGATGTTCTAATGGATTTGTTAAGTAGGTTTCTGGTAATCAAGAAGATCAGTACTAGCCATGGAGATGCAAATCTGTTGTTCATCTAAGGTAATCAACTGTATTCTTACATTGTACAGACACTCACAACAGAGTATTTAAAAAGGCTAAACAAAACAAAACAAAAGTTAATTTATTGATATATTGGAATAATGTGACAGTTTAATTTGGACTCAAATCTTCTGAACAGGGTGGTCTGTTGCTTTTCAGTAATGATAGGAGTCTCCATTGTAAGAGTCCTTGTAACAGCAGCATCTTTAGTTGAAACAAACTGCTCTACTTCTTCCTTCTTATACTCCAGCTACCCATGGTCATAGGTGACCACTCCAGCAATACATGCATTTTATTGCTATTGATTTTTTTTAAACACATACAAGAACTGACTCACGTCACCATTTCTGCAGGAACAGTTTCTATTGGCTACTTAGAACTATCTTATTTATTTTTGGTGTGATCCCTTCAGCAGCAAGAACCACACAGGAGAGACTCTAGACGCTTCATCCAGGATGTCAGTCAACACATTTAAGAGTACAAATCAGACCAGACAGAGCAGGAGCTGCCTTGGGGAATTCCAAGAACTGTACCAAATTCCCATCCAGAAGATTCCAATCAGTAACACTCAGTCCAATGCTTGATACCAAATGTTCGATCAATCACCTTGTTTCCAATAGATTTCAGACCTGACCCTTATTTCATCTGTGCAGTTCCCAGATCACCTAAGGACCTAAATGACTTAAGTTCACTCACTGGGTGTGATGACTAGCCCAGCCCTGATACCCAGCTACAAAGTTGTAACTAAAGAAGAAATATGATTTGCATACTTGTAATTTAAGCCTGATAGCTATTGCCACACTTGCTATATTAAGATATAAGAGGAATGAGATACTGAGGATACAGTGTATAACAGCTTGGACTTCTACCCATCCCTTCCTGGGTGATGCTGTTTATGTCTCAAACAATGGACAGAACATTTCTAAAGAAGAGACACCACCATGTCTACAAACAGCTCAGGCAGAGCATGTTGGAAGAAAAAATTCTTTTGTGAACAGACATCAGCAAATTGTTAATGTTTTGAATGACGGGAACACCTGCTGAGGAGGGGCATAGGTGCTGAGAGCTGGAGTCGTCTTACCAGTGGAGAACCAGCTGCCCCCCCCTCAATGAAACTGACCTGGATGCAAGGCTGTTGCCCCCCTGAAAGGTCAACCCCGAAGGTGACCTGGATGCAGACATCCCCCAAAGGGTGGTCCCAGAACCTTATAAAAGGTGAGCCCAAACTCCCCGTCGACCCGTCACCACCCCATGCAAGGAGTTTCCACCTAAAATGAAGATTTCTGCCTGAAGAGAAGACACATGCTGGAACAAGGGGTTGGTGATGTTCTCTTATGTCTCTGTGTTTGTGTGTTTCTGTCTCTCTGTCTCTGTCTTTCTGCCCCTCTTTCTTACATGCCAGCTCTTTTGTACTGTCTTCTGTCTAATTTTTGCCTCCAAATAATGATTGAGCATTATTTGGTGCTTGCTTAATGGATAAAGTGATGCTTAGTGATAATTGCTAAATGTGATTTGGTGCTTGACTCTGAGAAGTTGTTTTGTGACATTTTTGCAGTTGCTGAGGTAAATAAACTTGTGTTTTATTGTTCCTCAAGTCATTGTCTGACCCCACCTAGCTGGTGCTTCTTTTTGGGGAATCACAAAAAAACTCTCTTGACTGTCCACTGTAGTGGGGCGAGACGCAGAGCTGCAAGGAAGAGGATTTTTTGCCCCATATCCTGCTAAAGATTGTTCCCCAGTTTTGCTGTGAATACTGCAAATTTTGAAGTGAGATGAGGGTATATATCTTTCCACTCCTCTCCTTTCTGACATCACGGTATATAGATAAGAAATGGTGTTTTAACTTCTCCATTACGTATGCATGCTTTTCTAAATGAGTTCTTAACAATTAGTATGTTATGGTACAACAAAAGCAAGAAAGAAAACATTTTATTGCCTCTCATTTAAGTACTTGGAATCCTCTTAGGAGGAACAAATATTCTTTCAACAGATTACAAACAGCTCAAATTAATTATTCAAATCCCCTGCTTTTTCTTCTGAAAATAGTGATTATAATTTTACAAAGTGCTAACTAGACAGAAACAGTGGTTTGAGTTTGAGACCACAAACTTTCCTCATATTTCTGATGATATATCTCTTCAGCTGTAACACAGCAAATGACACTAGCTTTTTTGTTGTAGTTCCATAGAAACATCCACCTGGATATATTTCTTTGTCTGGTTTTTCTAATCTTGCATATTCTGTGGTAGTAGGTACATCCTAAACTTACCAAAAGTAGAACTGCTTTAAGACTCTAAAATTTGTATAGAGATTAATGTAGAACTTCACAGGTAAATGTTTTAATTAGATTTTATTTAATTAAATATTTTTATAATTTAATCTAATTTCTTTATATACTTAACACCAACCTAACCCAAAAAAACCCTCTCCCAACTGTAACTGGGTCTGCATCTTTAAAACAGTGGCTATATCCCTAGACCTATTTTCCATTTTCCCTTCATGCAATATGTGCATTCTCCTTTTGATAGCTTTCAGATGTTCAGCACTAAGCATATGTTTGAAGAAAAGTTGTACAAGACTATAAGGAAAAGAAGTCGACACTGCAGTTTTGTAAAACCTTGCTGGTTCTTTTTCTCTTTGATCTACACCGTAATACCAATAGCACAGATTGCACCTTCATATTCTTCATATAGTGCAATGGTAAAGCTAATTTCTGCTGCTTCATTTGTATTTTTAAAATTTTGCTTCTCTGCTCTTTTAAAGTGAAATGTAGGTCAAGAACTCAAAGCGTAATTCTATCTTGAGAAGATTCTGTCTGTTCCCAAACACTTTTTTTTTTTTACCATTTTATTGCTAAGTCCACTCCTCAATTCAGTTACGTAAAAAACTATATACATCTGCTGCTTTTGTTGTTTTTCTGCTATAATCTCTAAGTTGTCATGGTGAAAGGCTGTGTTGGTAGACTCATATTACACGTAATACCTGGAAAATCCTAGGATATCTAGAACCTAGATAGTCAGTGACTTAAGACTTTGAATAAGACTTAGAGGACAAAGAGGTGTTGGTCCTGACTGCTCTGTCTCTGGGTGCACAAAATATTTACACAAAGCTGATTTCAGTTGTATTCAGATTTTTTTTTTACCCTAGTTTGCAATTTTCAGAGCAATTACAATGGTTCTAACATTTAATATTTTTCCAAAAGCTGTATTACACAATTTTAATGTTTTGTATGTAGCTTGTTTAATTGTTCTGGACCGAACTTTGTTACTTGTGTTCAGAGCATTTATTACTGCTGGTAGATTTACCGACTCGTGAAAAGGTGTTGTCAATAAATAAGGAAAATGCAGGACTACAGTCCCCTAGTCTGTGTTACATAATGACCTTTTTATGTATATATATATTTTTTATTATTATTACTTTCTGTGCTCACAGATCAACTGGGATGTTTGATGAAATAGTTTTATTCTGGTTGTGGTCTTGGTCTCCAAAGGTAAGTTGTGAAATACTAACACAACTTTTAGAGAATGGACCTAGAGAATGGCAGGTGTTCTTGCTTTCACATTCCCATAGTACATTTACAGTGCATAACAGAGAGCAAGTTCTGGCACATTGTGGATTTCAGATACTGTCAGAGTGTCTCTTGTCATACGGTTCCCTAGGACTGTACTAATATTAGTTCAAGGGAACTAGCTTTGTCTTCTTGACTTGGTGGGATGATAGGAACATGTTTGAAAAGAAGAAAGCAGTAATACAACAAAGGGAAACTGACAGTGAGAGGGAGTCTGTGAAAACAATGAACTCTCCAAACTTTAATATAATAAACTATATGCTCTTTTGTGAAAATTCATATTATCCGTCACACATCTTTAAGAATGTTCAGGGTATCTAGTCTGTGCATAATTAATGAGGAAGAATATCCATGTTCATTTTTGTGTATGACTCAAAGGGGTTTGTGGCCCTCAGGACATGAAGGTACCAGATGTCATGAACTATGTGAGCTGATAATCAGAAGAAGGCTGAGAATTTAACAGGCTGAGCGAGATGTTAGGAGGAGTCCTATGAGGTAAATACCTCCCTTCTGTTTCCCTAAGGATTCCCAAACTCTTGGGATTTCAGGGGACATGGTATAATCAAAGGGGAATGCACTTTAAATACATGCCATTCATAGATTACTTTTTAAATGTAGCAATTTGTTTTAAATTCTGAACAGTGTCAGAAAGAAATTATTCCTTAGCAAAGTAGACTTCCTGAATTGACCCCTCACACCAAAAATGTTTGAAACCAAGTTTAAACTTATTTTATTAAACAAACTAACTTACTTTTATGGTCAGACCCTCCCAGGACAGCGCTCAGAGCTCATTTTCTGCAATGAGTAGTTCCCCTTAGCTTCGTTTCACAGAAAGGGAATATGTTGAATTTCAGACATCTTAGAAGCAAACCTTAATACATGCCCCCAGCTGGCTTGCAGGCACACAAATTTGTCCCTGATCGATTACGGCAGGGCAAAGGAAGATGAGAGGATGTCCTGTGAGGGCTAGGAAAATCTGATGTGCCCTTTTTTAGCTTGCGATTGTGAAGTGGAGCAAATCATCTCATCAGGTTTTCCCTCAGTAGAGCAGGAGGTGTAGAATACTTGGAGAACCTCATGTAGATGACAAGTGATTAATTCAGGTAATCGAAGTCAAGTTAACAGCAGACAGATAGATGAACTAGTCCTGGGGAGTAATTGACAATCCAACAGTTTCTCCCTTGAGTATGTTTTTCCCTGCTTTAACACGGTCTTTCAGAATTGCCATGCTGATTACTGTTCCTTCCCACCGTCTCTGGAGATAAGTTTACTTCTGGCATACCTTTACAATAAAATTGTTTCCTCAGGTCCAATAAATGGATCTCAACTTTGATATTCCATTAGCATAAGATTCCCTGTGGTGAAAGGATGGAGAATTTTGCTTTTTTTCTGTTTTGTTATTAGAATTATTTTCTTCCCCATAAGAATATGTCAAATACATGAAAAAAATAAGAATGAATGTCATAAAACTATGACTATGGAGTTGAAATACCTTCTAGCTGTTATACAACCTTTCAGTTCCTAAAATAATAGTTTCATTATGTTTCTATTATTTTTAAAAATGTTGTGATACTTTCAGTTTATTCTAGTTCTTGCTTAATGTATTTACAACTTTTATTTATTCAAAAAACTTATCCCACCTAGACCTTACCCAAATGCAGGTAGGTAGAAAAGATTATTGAATTTCTATCTTTTGCTTTATTTGCAGTTTGAGTATAGAATTGGAAATGTTCTAAAGCTCCTATTCTACTCCTTCTGTGCTTTAATCTACTTTATTTAAAAGTAAAAATGCAAAAATCCTGACCGTCAACCTGTAATTAAATTACGAATGTGCCATGAAATCAAGAAAAAGATAGAATTCTTGATTTTGGCATTTGACTAATATTTCAATGTGTGGGTAAATCCTACTGCTTTGTGCAGCTGATGACACAATTCCAGTTAGAAAAGTTAGGAAAGGAAGTGACTTGCCAAAAATAATTGTGTCAGAGGATAAAAGTCAGTCCCAAGCATGAGCTGGTAAGGGTATAATGAATTACTTAATTAAACTATACTGTAAGAATATCTGTGCTCTGAAAAACAATGTTGCAATTCTGAGTCCCTTATGTATGTAAGGGGATGTAAAAAATGCAAAAGTCATGCCCATCCAATGGAAGAATACAATGTATTTGTTCACAATGTACAAAGCCTATAATGAGTTAATAGGAGCCCAGGATCGTGAGCTCTGTATTTTGTCAAATAATTGCTTTATTATTGGTATACTATATTTTCCTTGGACTTCGTGGAGCTGAAAAACTTAATAACTGTAACAAGCCTTAGTTTGATAGCTATATATTGAATGTTTTGGCTATTACTGTCTATACTTCAAGGAAAAAGCTTCAAGTGTTCAAAGCTACTGTAATGTAATTCAGGGAACGAGCTTTGTGTGGTGAAACTTACCATAATACTGTACCTTTCTGGAGACATGCACTTCAAATCTCTGGAGGGTCCCCTTAATTTCTGTTAACAGACTATGTTCAAATACTCTATACTATGTAACATTATAATGATATATTTTCATAGCAATAAAATTTTTGCAGGTATTACTTCTTAGCTGACACTGTTTCTTAGCTGACTGAGGACATTTAGCTACTGTTAATTTTCAGTAGTTTGTGATCACTAGAGAAAAAATAAATGTCTTTGGATAGCCTATTGTTTTGTGCATGTGTGAAATGTTAGAAAGTAGATAGAAACACAGTAAGTCTTTGAACTCTGTTGTGAAGGAATTGTATAATTGGAAATTTGACATTCAAGAAACTACTATGAACTGTAATACTGAAATATTATAGTAGGTACATGAGACTACTATGAAATATCATTTGACACAATGTACCAAATCTTGATGGAATCCTGACCTTGAGGCATGGGGAGGGGGAAGATACAAAGCTCTGTCATTAAGCAAAAAGTTAATTATCATGTGAAATGGTCTTTATTCTTGAAAACTTTAAAAAGCTAAGGATTAAACAAGATATTTGATTGCTTAGTGTACGCATAGCAAAGCTGCTCAGATTAAGCATTTACAACATGGGTTTGAACACACTACATGTCTTTCTTTGCGTATGTCTCAGGAATCTGCCTGGATTCTAAGAGTGGACAATGGACATAAATCATGACCATTTGTATGTATGTGTGAAGCTATCAGCCATCTGACATAGTACTGGTGAACAACTGCAAAGTTTTCAAAGCAAGCAGAAAGATACCCCTTTAATCAGTTTAATCTCATGAGAGTAACTTTCTCATTATTGTAACAACAGTAGGCTTTTGGTTTCATACTTCAATGATTCTGAGAGTAGAAAACAATTCACGGCCAAGCTGGAGGTGAGCAACACAAAATCCATAAGGAGTCTATGCAACAGTATTTGAAAAAATTGTGTATCTAGCTATTTCTACTCTGCCAGTTACCTTACTATCTGGATGATACAAATTAGTGCAGTAATCAGTGCTAATTATCCCAAGTACTGCCAAGTTAGGCAACTCTTGGTGTTACTGCAAAGAAAGATGAAACACAAAAACAAATTTGAAAGGAAAAAAAGTCCTCAGAACATAGTATTTTTTTTCTTCCTCCAGCTCCTTTTCTACTTCTCACATGTAGAAGTCACTAATTAGTGTATCTCATTAATGGGAGACTCATGCTCAGTAAATCTTTTTACATTGCGTAGGGCTTGAGAAACAGCTATATCAGAGAAAAGACTGCCTGTTCTTCCAAAAGATGTTAATATGTTTTGTCTGTGTGATACAGAGCCCTGTTTGTAGGTAAAAAAGAGTGACTTTAAATTTGAGACTGAAACATTATGTAAAGAAAAAAAAATAAGCATGACAAATCTACAGGCAAAACTACCTTTAAAATCCTGTAAAATAGGAAGCTAGGCAGTCTGTGACAAAAAGGTGGCTCTGCTGCTCCATCTGGAGATAGAATTTGATGAAAAACTCTGGGTGCTCTTGAATTCTTCAACAAGGTGTTGGTCCTGCACAGTACTTTCCCCTGTGTTTAGTCATTGTTTAGGGAATAACTTGTCATTTTACATGTTGGTGATTAAAGGTATAAATAATAGAAAAAGACTACTTTGAAAACTAGCTGCAACTTCCTATTTGGAAACTGGCTTAAATTTAGCTAGGAAATTGCTCAGTTAGAAGCTTTTGGTAAGTACCGCCTGTAAACATGAGGTAAGATGAAGTTTTGCAAGGAATGTGAATTGAGTCAGATGTCATAACTAACGTCAGGAAAAAAAAATCGGCTACCATTTCCTTTTCTTCAGTTTGTTTTTCATTCTCATCTCTCTGTAATACATTTCTGATCCTGGGGTAAGCAAGCTCAACCTGTATTGTCTTTGTAAGCTGTAAATTATCTTTAGTTATGTTCCTTTCGTTTTTATATTTTCTCTGTAGTATTTTGGTTATGATCAGCAATCTGTTTCAAAATATCTTCATTTCTTGTGTTGAAAGATTGAGACTAAGGATGTTACTGTTCCAAAGGTGTGAAAACTTCCATTGTGCAGATTTTTGATACGTCTCCACTTTAATGTCAGAATTCTTGCCACTGTCACTCACAACTACATGGCACTGATGATAGTGCTAATGTGTGCTGGTGCCACTCTGGCCTTGACATCAGTTTTCAGCAGATCTTGAACTGCCGGTACAGATTTTCTTCCCCGCTCTGAAGCTGAGAAGTCATCTGATGGTTTCAGCCACTTGGAAAGAACTTTACTAAAACAAGCCAGCACAGACAGGATATGGGATGGAATAAAAAAGACAAATTTGTGAAAATTACTCCTTTGGCAGCATTTGTCTCTCAGTCTCTCTAGTTTCTAGTTCAGGCCTCTTCTCTTACTCCTGCTATGGAAGATGGAGTCTGGAACCAGGGAGCAAAGGCACTGCATTGACCTCTGCTCCCAAGCCCTTCACACAGTGTTCAAGCCTGGGAAATGTGCCAGCATGAAACAGCTGCTTCCCAATGCTGGAAAGCCAAGGTCAGCATCTACAGAGGACAGGAGGATGGTGAAAGCAATAGATATCTCCATAAATGGGATATTCTCTAGGTCTATAAGAGATATCACATGCTCAGATCTTAGTTAAGATCCAGGCAAAACCTGCCCACTAAGGTTGTACTTCTTAAAATAAAAAAAAAACAAACCAAGAAAACCAAAACCCTGCTAAACCTTCTCATTTAAAACCCAACGGAAATGGTAGTAGCAGACAGCGTACAGCACTAGAGGGAATTCTTTTGTCATAGGTAGAGCTCCTCTTCCATTTTATTGCTAGACTAAATCCCTGTCACCTGGGATGAGAGTGTCCGGAGTGACAGAAACTAAAGTCTGGATACTGTATTTTGGTCCTTGTAGTTTGAAAATAAAATTAAAAAAAAAAAAACAAGATAGAATATCAGATCTTTTTAGGATCCTCATTTATTCTTTACAGTGATAATACTTTTGGCATTCTGGAGAATTATAACTGATGATTCTCCTTTTTTACTCAGTAGTGATATAACTTTTCTTTTTCTTTCTTATTTTCAAGCTACGTTTGTGTAGTAAAAAAGTTGTTTGTTGTCCCATATTCCCCAAATAGGTGTGTAAAATAGAGTATGAAAGAGAAACAGCCACAGAAGTGATCTAATGTGCTACAGTCACATATATAGATGACTAGTTTTACATCTGGGAAATGCAGTTTGTTATTCTCATTTCTAGTCCAGTATTTTGTCACCTTACTTCTCTGAGTGTTTCTTCCTGTGGCATAATTATTGCTCTGAAGGTTTTTTTTTTCTCTTTTTCATTTTGTTCTGAAATAGCAATTATCACTTCACAGGGATGGTAGGGGAAGATGGTGAGAAATGCACAATTCATTCTCAAGAATAATTCTCGCTTACTGTAAACTATGCTAGGCAGTTTCTATCAAGTATTACAAAAATAAAAATGACAGATTTCTAGATCAATGGTTTATTTTTTGGAAATTTTTTACATTTGTGCTCTAATAATTCTCCTCTTGCTTCATTTTACAAGGTTACCTCCATTTAATGACATTTGACTTCCCAGAACTCCAACTAATAAGGCAAGCAGTTTCTTAGGGGTTGTCTTTGCCTCCAAGTTAATTTAGTTTCATGTAGTCTGAGAATGTTAAAGCATACTAGTTTTTAGTACACATTTAAAAAGCCAAAAGTGACATAATCTGTGGTCTGGAATCTGTGCTCACAGAGATTTTCAGGAAAACTCATCTGGATTAATGTATTGAGGAATGGTTCTGTGCTGCTGTGAAAATGAACCCTAAGGCACCCTGCACTGCAATAAACTATTGAACTGATTGAAGGATCAAATCTATAGCTAATCTTTTTGTTGGTTAATTTTTTGTACTTTTTATGGTCTCCCAGTTACATTGTAATCAACTCTCTGTTATAATTTTATGTTGCACTGAGTAAGTAGGATAACGGTTTTGTCTTAAACTTTAGAGTCAGAAGCTACTTACCCCACATCTGTATCAATTTTATAGTCATATTAATCTCTTGGTAAAGAGAAGCCAGATTAACTTAAGTAGGAAGAACAAAAAATTCAGTAAAACACAGATATTTTTGACAATGCACATCATATTTCCCATGTGTTATGTTGGTGATGTTGGGAAAACTAATTTCACTGGTTAACACAGAGCTGGATGTTTGTAAGCATGTATTACAATTTGGGGAAAAAGGATAATAATTTATTTCGGAATTGCAAATATTCACTCTGTCTTTAAGTGAATATGTGAATTTATATTTTCACCTGATGTCACTTCTTACAAAATTCTCTGTCATGGAAGTAGAACCATGAGAATTATATTTATTTTCTGCAAATTAACTCAAGGTGACAGGCAAATGTTCCAGGTATTTTCCCATTTGGTCTACAGTCATCAAGGAACAATGCAGGTGTGCAATCACATGGAAAAACAAGCTTGACTTTGCTTGGAAAGTTCCACACAGCAGCATGCTAGCTATGAAAAACCCTACACATGCACTTCTTTTCTTCCTATAATGATCTTATAGTCATCACTGTGAATGCTTAGAATGGAGCTTTGTATTGCAGGGTTAAGAATCAGCACACCAAAGCATTAATTTAGGAGGCTATACCACTGCAGGGGCTCCAAAGTAAAAGGGTTTGATTCTGGTTTTGTTTTAATTCTGTGCTATCAATACATGCTCTTTATTCAATGCTTTTTAGTGCCTTAACTCCTCTAGGCTTCCCTGCACTTAATTTCTAATGCTTGAATTTGTTAGAGAAGAAACCTGTCTCCATGTAAATAATGCACCAAAACATTTATGAGCCAGATTTTCTGTGCCACATCTTAAATAATCACTGAAATGGGGTAGTGCTTTATATAGCTGTCTGGTTAGTTTGCCTTTTTAGGTTTCATTTTATTGATTTCTTTCTTTAAAAGTAGGGAAGAAAGCCATAACTATATGTGTTGGAGCAATTTTGGTTAAAAAAAGGAAGAAGTAGTTAGGAATAAAGTGGTAATTCAATGGAGATGTTTCATATATATTTAAATCATTTAAATATGATTAGAAATTTCAGCTTTATTATAAAAAATAACTGCTTACCCCACAAGCATTTTCTTTTTAATTATTCATATATCCTCTCTCTTTGCTCTTTTCCATTTGTGTGGGAAGCTGGTTGCTTGTTGGATTTTCTTATACTCAGAATAGCTTTCTGTATTTCTGTAGCATATATTATGCATTAGCTGAAAATGTAGTTTCTGTGGCTTGTCATGGTCTCTCAGGAATAAATTCAGCTACTCTTAAGACTCAAGATAAGCAGTCTGGATATGAATAGCCCCAAATGTTTGGGCCGCTTTGATTTTGGTTAGCCCCATCTGTATTATGAAATTCTGAGTACTGAAGTAGTTTGTCACTGAGATAGCAAAGTTTGAGCTGTGTCAGTTTTATCATTGTTCTATGCCAAATTGCCATCTCTCAGATGGGAAGCAGCTCCTCTTAATATTCTATCCAGTTCGACTGAAGGGATGATCTGAATGCTTCAGATGTTTCTTGTACTTCCTGACTGTGATAAATCACCTGTTGTGATCTAAAAACACTTGCAAGCAAAATCACTTTCACCTCTTGTGTGTGCCATGTCAGATCAAAGTATTTCATGGAAAGAGGATGAACATTTTTAGACTTTTTAAGGATTTAAACTAATATTAAATTTTGTTCCCCATGAAGTCCTACTAGTATTTTTTTACCTTTTTTTTCCCCCCACTGAATGAAACTACATCTGTATGTGCAGCTGTGAGACTAAACTCTTTGCCAACAGTAGCACTGGCTTCCCATGGCTGACTCCACTGCCAGAAGAATTTTGTGTGTTAGGTGTTTGGTATACAAAGAGCCACAGAGCACATTTCTCCCTTTAGCCCAGGCATCAAAAGCCACAAAACACCCCCAGTATTTCATTATGAGGTTAAGACATGGTTCAAAAGAAGGAAAATCATCAAATATAATAAACCACAGGAAAAGAAGAGATGGAGATCATTGCATTGTTAAATAAAGAAGTTTACTTGATATGATGTTAGGAGGAAACCATGTTATTTGCTATACATTAATTAAAAAAAATTCTAATCCATTGAAGATTTTTAAAAATTATTTTTTTCCAAAATAGCTCTCCTGATCCCTTGAACACTGAATGAGTGAGCAAAATACACCAGCTAGGGACTAGGGAGGAAGAGCAGTACACTGGGAGTTTCCCGTGTAATATCTTCTCCATAACTGAGGCAAGTTTCTATATCTGCAGAGAAGATAAACCCTCATCTGAAAAGTCAAATTATGCTTGAAGGAAAAGCGGTTTGGTAGGGTGCAAAAATTCCATTCTGATCCATGGAACCAACAAACAGAAACTTTGGAGCCTGTGGTTAGTGTAGTATAAATATGCTGCAATAAACTAAAATCAACAAAAATAATCAATATTTCCATTTTACAGCAGTGTGAGGATAATAAAGAATTGGGTACTTTAAGATGCACGCTTTGATTCTAAGGTAACGACTAAGAAATCCATAACTCTCATTCCAGGTTTAATCTTTCACTTTGTCATTGTACTTACATTTATTAAAGTGAAAAAATTCAGTACTTCCAGCAGTGTAGAGTTTGTTGTACATCTGCACCTTCCTGGCTGAACTCGAAGATACTCTTTATTATGGAAGGAGAGAAAGGAAGACAAAGGGAAATTGCTCCGAGTGAGATCTTCCAATGCTTTTGAACTAAATATAGATCAGGCTAAAATTTTGTTATATTGTGTGCAAGTCATCCAGCACAGTAAAATTATAACATTTAAATATATATATATGTATGTGTCTATTCATGTGTGGGTTTAAATAATTCCTTCATGCTGTATAATAAATAGGGGATATGTATCAGAAAAGTTTGTAGTTACAACTTGATCTTTCCTGTATAAAAATGTGATTATATAATAACTTTATATTCCAAGAACTTTTATTTTAGGAGATTTCACTTCTGCCTTGAGCATTTCATTGTTTCATAATTGTTTTTGCAAATCTAGTAATTGCAATATTAGAACAAAACCTTATTGAGAGCACATTATTATTTTTCTTCTTAAAAGCAGGTTATTCTCTTTCAACTCCCTAAATATTTCAGCAGCTTATAAGGAACTGTAAATATATGCCCTATGTGTCACTTTCCATTTTAAGATCTATTTGATTACAGGCAGTTTATGCTCAGTAGTAAGTTGCTGACAAAAACTTTCTCACAGACAAATATGGAGTTGGTTATTAAAGAAGGCTGAAATGGAAGGGACCCTTGCCTAGTCTGGACCTCATATAACATGTAATAATAGCAGCATGTTCTCATATCTGAACAGACAGCATTTATTACCTGTATGCTCTGTGGATACCACGCTGCTAGTATAGGAAAGCGATGAAAGATGCTGATGCAGATCCAAGTTATTCAGTTGCATAAAAAAAGAATGTGATTGATTCAATTGATTGGTACAAGAGACAGGGGCAGGTCAGTTATTGTCACTTTCTTGAAGTGTTGGGTAATTCCTCGTTTACTCTGCCTAGCCATTCTTGTCTTTATTTTCCCATAGAAGTGTGCCAATGTCTCTTCACAGTGCCATGGAATGGTTCCAGCTCCAAGTAGGATCCAGGGTCTTCCCAAGGTGTCCTGTAACGGTAGGGGGTCAAGCTGCCATGGGGCCTGAAAATCCTCACAAACAAACTCACCTTTAATTTCCCAGTTTTATGTGTGCCTCTTCTGGGTTTTTCTGGTATTAGAAGAGGTGGTCTTTTTCTCCTTTTTTTTTCTTTTAGGGAAAACAGAGGGATGAAACAGAGCAAAGCAAGGATGATTGTTTTTTCTGCATAAAAACCAGCAAGCTTTTAATAATTTTACTCTGATATTTGAATTAGAAGTTGCAGAAAATTTTGAACTTTTTTCCAGAGACCCTAATGCATCCTGAAGAGGCCTAAAAATACACAACTCAGTACACATATATATGTATATACACATATATTTCAATCACAAACTACTGAAGGAGGGAAAGCCAAGGCCTGAACAGTTCTAATGTTAAGCTTCACTGATAAACTCGGTCGTGGGTTTTAATAGTGTCAGTAGGCAAGAAGACTTTGTCTGCAGAAGTTCTGTGCTTTTTCCCTCTTTACAAGCTAGTGGACTTCTGTGGATTCAACACAGCTCTGTTGAAGCCATATGATCAGTGCTCGGAAAGTTAATAGATTGTATTATCTTTCATAAGAATTATTCACAGTACTGGTGGGAACCTGCCAAGATACTTCTCCATCTCTGTAAACCGCATGTAATATTTGCCACTATCTTAGCACCAACAGATATGTTACGATTCTTGAGCATCTGGAAACAATATTTTCTACTTTAAATGTTCTCAGAAAAAAAGAATGTTGAACTGAAAATTGACTGTTCACTGAACCCATATTGTTGTTGCTGTATGTTAACTCATAATGACTAAGCAAAAAAATAGGATGTCATTACTAAATCTATATCAGTCTGTTTGCTAAAGTTTTCAACCAGCTTTTACATGTTGACTGCTTTTGATTCATCACAGTAATGTATTAATTAATGTTCTTAAAGTAAAAGGAAAAAAATGTACTGGTGACAACAGCTGTCATGTATCAAGTGGCAAGCAATGTGAGAAACAGGTCATTGGGTGCTTTTATATGATCAGCACATTCATGACATAAGTTAACTTGGCAACATTGACTGAATAATGTAATCTTGTCATTTTATGAAGTAGTTTCCAAGATAATAAATTGCTGCAGCTTAGTAAGTTATTGAGCACTCCTTCCTCAGGAGACCTTTGGGTTTAAAAGTCTCCTACTTCCCCATCCCTCAGCAGTGACAGATGCCAGTGTGCTGGCATTAAAGCTTGCTGCCTTCTGTAGCATCTGCGTGCTTTTCAATTTACTGATTGTATAGTAGAGACTTTTGCTATAATCCTATCTTTCAAAATCCATAAACATAGTAAAAAAAATTATTCTGGTATATAGTCTATTAGCACCATGTTACCCAGTTCTGTTATGGCTCTTTGTGACATTTCTTAAGTAGTAGTAAGTAGCCTCACCCCAGCTAGCAGCAAAAAGACCTGGTGTTGTGTAATGATGACACTTGTGGAAACTGTTAGAGGAAAATTGCAATGACAGTTCACCTGTGTAGAGGAAAAAGCCTGTATGCTTAACAGGCAAGGAGTTCTGAACACATTTGAAGTGTTTGCGCTCTGCTTACGAACAGCTTCAGCCAGATTGGTGTGCAGAGGGGTGCATGCCCAAACACCCCTGTGCTTGGGTAAGAGAGTATCTAGGAAATAGTGACAACAGTCAGCAACAGGCTATGAGTTAACTTCTTTCTCACGCCTTCTAAAAGTCTAATTCTTCAAGTTTGAAAGATGAGGGAAAGACAATAAATACTAGATTCATTGTTTTGGTAATTTAGATGTCCAAATGCATTCAATATTAATATTGTTTGAAGAAAGTCCGCAACATTTCACTCAGTATGCAGAACTGGAAGCAGACAGGAACAGAAGTTTTCACTAAGTCTTCTTTCCATCACACCCTCCCACTGTCATTTGTGGGCTACAGCAGTAACCAAGATAAGCCTGGACCTTGTGACAAAAGCATCCTACATGCATCATCATGATAACTGCGACAGTGCAACCTCTTTTGCAAGGTGCTTGAAAGGGCTGCCACATCAAATTGAGTGCAACATGACACAGCCAATTTTAACTGGAGAAACTGAAGTCCTACTTCTTCGGTCCCTGCCACCAACTTGTCACACCCCCAAATGTTAAAGGGCTCAGGGTATTCTAGTAAAAATTTATGGTAGTCATTTGTTTTGCTTTAAGATGTCATGGCAGCTCGGCATGTTTGATATTCTGGTTTTGGAGAAATGATAAGAGAATATATTCATCGAAACAATTGAAATGTCTCATATAATGGCAGTTTTCCAAGTAAGGTATATAAATCAATGTTGTTTTCCAGCTATTTCACTTATTTTAAAAAATTTCATGGAAGCAGAAGAGGTGTTGCTTAACAAAGGAGACATTTCCTAAATGGTCAGGAGAGCTGATCCTTTTTTCTTCTCTTAATAAATGATTACTAGAAAACAGAGTGACTAAAACTGACAGGTTTTATTTTCTCATTTGAACAGTCCTTTCTAGATTCTTTATGGACTATCAGAGATTGCTGGAAGGAAATCTACCAGTTATTCAAACTTAAAACTGTGTTAGTAACAGACAGACTATAAAGAACTGTGAGTGCTATCAAGAAATCTGTGCAGTGAATTTTGACTGCAAGAAAATGTCAACTGCCAAGACTTGGATTTGACTAGACTGGCCTAGGGTCACTGTCAACAGGAACTGTAATGAGCAAGTTTGCTCCAGCAGAAGCCAGAAAAACATGGATTTATATTTATGCTTGTCCAGCATCAACCATTAAGAGAAAGAAATGAACCTTACACTGCAAACATGGTGAGCCTTCACCACAAATTGAAATTGATACTAAATTAAGTGTGCAGAGCTTAGTATTTGTTTAGTGCTAGACGTGTTCATGGCATATTACAGATGTGTAAGACGACAAGGTCCTTGCCCTAAGGAGCTTGCCATCTAAGTTAGATAGCAACAGATAATAAGTATAGACCCTGATAGTGAATGATTGAAAACGAAGCTAATGCCTTCAGGAGAACATTTTTTTTAGAGAGAACTTATTTTTTTTACCAGCTGTGTGTGTGTGGAATCTTTCACGTAATTCTTGCAGGTTTATTAGCTGGTTCTGTTTACCTCATTATTTTAGGCTTTTTAAAAGGTCCAGATCTGAGTATCAAATAAACCATAATGCCAGTATGAAGTAGAGTTTAATTATTTTATTGAAATATACATATTCAGAGTCAGAAGCACAAGACAAAATTAGAAGCCACTTAGGAGGAAAAAAAAATTTAATCATATTCCTAAATTCCTTTTTCTCCCTGAAAATAGAGAAATATTGGATTCTTCTTCTGTTTGGTCTATTTTTTTAAATTCTCCGAGATACAGAGGATCTTGTATCTTACTTGCAATGAGATTAACTCTCCCTCATCCCTTTTCAATTATGTGACATTTTATGTTTGTAACTTTTTAAAAGAAAAAAAAGGAAAGGAAATTCAAGTTTATATTAGTTTGTGGAACAACAGGGTAAATCAGTATTAATCAAATTTGTTATTAAAATTTAAGGCTAGCTGTGAATGAAATATATGAAAATAATGGCTAACACAGCTGGTCAAATATAAGGAAGGGTGGATAACATACTGGAACAGAAGCTGAAAGACCAGTTCAAAAGCAGCAAAGGTTTGGTCCTGTGTCTTGCCTGGGACTTGTCCCATATCCAGCATGAGCTTCAGGAGAACAAGCTGCTTCCACCAAGCTGGTGTGTTCCTGTCCCACTGGCAGAGGCAGGCTCAGCCCTTGTTCAAGAAAAGGGGCTGGCAGCTACCCAAGCGCTTGCTATATCTGCCTGGTGAAGGGTCTTTACCTTCTTCAGTAACTCTGTCGAAGCACAGAGCACATGAGCACCAACCTGCTTGTTGTCTCTTGTTGAGGCAACATAGACCTCTGCAAGAAAAAAAATCACTAGAATGTTTTACAGGTTTCATAGTTACTCTTACAAGAATCTGTGAATTCATTTCCACTATTAGTTGCAGTTTTATTCTATGTTGCTATGTCACTAACCAATATTTTTCCATGTAATTTTTCCGATTTCCCATTTTCAACTTTAAATCCAAGCTGAATGAATCCCATAATCTTTACCAGTAAGTTTGTCAGATATATTTACTATCTGCCTATCAAGACATATGCAGGAATTTGTACTACTGAATGGATTAGTAGTCATGAAAATTAGGTAAGTAAGTGGGCAAAGTTGCTAAATTCTGTAATATTGACTAATAACAGGAGAGTATTAAAACTCACCGCAAAGCCTTGCAGACAAGGCTCAGCCTCCTGAATCATATGCTGATCTATCAACCAAAGGGAATGCAAAGCAATGTATGTGCAAAATAATATCAACTCTTCACACATAAATACAGACCCTAAAGAGGCTCTTTTTCTCAGGTAAGAGATTGGAAGTGACCATGAAAATCCTCTGAAAATATTTACTCAGTTTGACAAGACAAAAAGACAAAACTAATGCTAGATTTTCAGGAGAAGGCATTGGGAACAAAATGGGATTATTATGCCAGTGTATGTCTGGTGTTCTGCAACTTGAAACTGTACCATTTCTGTCACCTTTCTCAAAAGGATAAAACAGATAAAGGACAGTAGGGAAAAGAGCAATACATATCACAGAACAGCAACTGGCTTTCTTAAAAGCAGAGATTACAAAACTCAGTACTCTTTATTCTACAAAAAGGTGGTGGAGGTCGTTAAAAGTATGACTGTCACAGCAAATGGAACAAGTAACAGACACTGCTGCTCAGAGCAAGCGAAATATTGGCAGCCAATAGTTTGCTCTGAAGCATTAAATTTAAAACAAGTAGAACACAGTGTCAAAGATTTTTGTGAACTCCTGTGGGAATCTTTGCCACAGGATCCCATTGAGACAGATATAAGAAAGATAAGGTGGGCAATGCTAAAGTTATGGGAAAGGGGGTTTGTCTTGGCAGTGGGGAATTTGCTGGCACTGCAAAATGCCTTGGGCTGACTGCAATTCAGAAGGACCTGGCAGGATGAAGTGGAATGAATAGGTTACTGCTGTGATTGGAGACAACTCAGAATGCTATTTTGTGTTACCTGAAATCACACCACCTTTTGCTGCATGTTCCGCCTACACTAACAATGAGTGATAAACAATATGCTTATTGTGGAAAAGTGCTCCATGCTGTTCTGAATGGTTTCATACACACACAGACACACACATACATATAATATTATTTTTTTTTTTGCTGCGAGAAGCCCATTCATCCATTTTTTTCCCTGTGAGTGGAAGGTGGCCCTGGATTTTCTCCAAGGCAGAGAATACAGACAACTTTGAGCACAAAACCTCCTCAGTCTGGTGTTGCTAAACTATACAAAAGAGATTTAATAATGTCTTTCAGGCTGGCCACATGGACAAAGTGACATGCTAAGTAAAGTTGCTCAGTCGTATATTTGGAAGGCAGACCTTCAGAAATCAAGATTAAGGTCAAAAGTTTATTTTTTTTTTCATCGGGAACAAAGCAGAATTAGTGGATTTGGAAAATGTTGCAGAGGGATTGCCAGCAGGATTTAATACAGTGTCAAAATGAAGGGATAAGAAAAGAAGAAAAAAAAATGACTCACGTTTACCCTCTTATCTGACATATCCTTCAATCTCAGTCTGCTCTAAGCGGTGTGGGCTTCCTCCTGATAACTTCTCTTTCAAAGGACAAATCCTACCATCTGATTAAAGGCTAGGTCTAAAGCAATTGACCTAATTGAAGCAATCCAGAAGGAGAAATACAGAGATGATGTTAATGGGATTCTTTCGCACTTCTGATATGATTTCGGATGAGAATTGTTCCCTGTAGCAGGGACCGTATGTGGTAATATGCAAAGACCGTCTAAGGTAATGTAAATCCATACAAACTCAGATGATTCCAGAAGCGTGCTGTTCTGTAAGGAAAATCTAACCTTCATTTCTCTCTGTCTGCCTAGAATAACTTTTCTGTTTTTGACAGATGTGGTAAACACACTGACTTTGGAGTGGGGTTGGTGAATGAAGTATGAACCTCTGCACATTATATAGCTGCAAAAACATGTGAAAACACAAGTTACTATTATGTCATTTTAGTTGAGACATGCAGATGAGAGAATTAATGTGTACTATTTCTGTTTCATAAAGCTTCTATCTGTCCAACACAGTACTATGCTGCTTACAGTGGGGATTGTTTTGGACAGGAAGGGTCAACCTTTCTTCTTCTTCTTCTTCTTCTTCTTCTTCTTCTTCTTCTTCTTCTTCTTCTTCTTCTTCTTCTTCTTCTTCTTCTTCTTCTTCTTCTTCTTCTTCTTCTTCTTCTTCTTCTTCCTCTTCCTCTTCTTCCTCTTCCTCTTCTTCTTTCTCCCTCCCAGATTTGTACTTCCCAGCCTTGTAATATATCTAAAGTACCTGATACCACACCATGCGACCTATGATTAAAACCAGAAGATGAATGATGTGACTAACGGGCTTTCAATTGTGCAACCATCAAGCAGTCCTACAAGAGATTTAGATTATGTGGTATAATGCCAATGAGTTTGCGTTTTGTTTCACTAAGTCTTGTCCTTAATAAAGCTATGGTCTCTCCCCAACGATTGCAGGCTGTAATTCAATGAATGCTTGGCATGCTTCTCGGGGCAATACACATGGCTGGAAAATGCCTTGTATTTTAATGTAGTACAAGGCAATATGGGTGTTGTAATCTGGCATTACATGTTGTTCAGAATTATCAACCTCATTTAATTTACATAATAAAAACATGCCAAATAGATTTGAAATAGCAGTGCTTTCTGTGCAAAAGGCTAGATAGTAGGCTTTTTATAAAACTAACCTAACTACTTATAGAAAGTCTTTTAAGAGTATTTACTGATACACTTGTAATACACAAGGTTCTACATAATTATTTTCTTATATTTACCATAAACTACCAGTTCATCACTATTATTACTCGTTGTTATTCTTGTTGTGTTTATATCACCTGAAAAGTGAAGAGACATTGGATCTGGAAGCTTACCATGCTGGCAAAATGTATTTCTGTAAGTGATCAGGTATTTCTCGATGTTTGTCACAGGCCAGGTGGATGAGATTTTTACAGTGCGAAAGTTAGGTACTAAATACTATGGAAAATCTTTTGACTTTTGGTTTTGTTGTTTGGTTTGTTTGGGGTTTTTCTGGGTGGGAGTGTTTGTTTGCTTGTTTGTTTTAGTATATACTTTGAAACATTTATACTCCTCTATAGTGCACACATTCACCTATTTGCTGCACTGAAGTGTGGAAAAAAGTAGCCCTATCTAGTCTGTTCTCTGATGAATTATGGGACCAGGCCAAGGACCTTATGAGGCTTTACTCCTGCTTGTGGATACAATTGCAGAAATCTTGTTGAGTTTTTCAATTTGTTTGTTTGAATTACTGAAATGTTACTCTAGATTGAGCAATAACTATTTGAAGCAAAATTTGCTGAGGGTGAACATCTTTCCTTTAAGCTTGCCATAATGGTTTTACTGATCTTGTCACTTCCCTTCTCATCGTTAACTTTGCCCATATCAATACCTAGAAAGAATAGTGATCTAGGGGGCATTATTACCTCGTATGTCACACTTTCCATCCCATCCTTTTTTTTTTTCTTTTCTAAATATTCCTCTTTCCATCTTTCTTCCCAGTTTAATTTTTAAAAGTAATAATAATCTAAGAAAATGCACTTGTCTACTAAAGTATAGTTGTTTTTCTGAGAAAAGAAAAAAAGAATCAGTGACATTTTTCCTGTAAATGAACCTAATTACACCTGCTCTATAGAATACTTTGGAGACATTGTTTAGTACTGTGTAATTTTTTCTGTACAGTTAAAATTGCTGAAATTGTTATCCCTAGAAAATCACTATGGGCTAACAGGTCCAGATTTTTTGATATTATTGTGTATGCAAATCTAGGCTTAGTTTTATAGCAGGTACTATGCCCAGCATCCACAAAACCCATTAACTGTTAAAAATAAGGCTTGTAATATACATCTTAGGTTATTTCAGTAAAAGATTTGCAGGAAACTGTGTCTTACAATGTCTTTCTGCTGCTTAAGGTATGTTGTTGCTCAGCAACAACATCTATTTGGACTATAGAATTAGACATTAAATTAAAGGATTCAAAGGATTTAAGGTGGTGTTTTCATGTCAATAAGTTAATCATACTAGTCTTCCAAAGTACCCCAAAGGATACTGCATGTGAGTGCTCCTTCAAAAGTTGAAAACTTCAGCACAGTAACAACGTTTGCAGTATAAAATAGAAGAAAGATTTTTCTGTTGATTAGGTCTATAAATCTTGCCTTCTTGTGGTAGACCTGACACAAGCATAGCGCTCCATACTATGTCATAAAACTCTTTAGCAATATTCCTATAAATAAGTGTTGCTAAGTCTGATCTTCATGCTTTTAGAAGTTAATACATTACTGATAATAATAATTTTCAAGACCATGAAAATGTCTTTTACATTTTAAAAAGCATGAATTGAACTTGAAACACAATTTTATGAGTTCTTATTGATATCTTCCATCTTAAAAATCCTGGCAGAATAAATTAGTGGCTATTGATTAATTTACTTGACTATTCTGAATATTGGGTGTTACTAGTAATTGTGCCTCCTATGCACAATGGCACTGAGCATACACAGGATTGGAAATATGATTCATGCCCCAAAAGACTTGCAATCTAAGCACATTTCAGGACTGGAGAAATTGGATGAAAAATAAAAATAGCTTTGGCATCTATTTTTCAGTTATCCATCACTGAGTTCTGAAACCTGAAATAACACTGAAATAACACGATATGTGCACACTTCCCTGTCTTTCTTCACACAAGTTAACTGAGATATTTGGATGTCTGCTTGTGTAGAAAAATTTATGTACTGTGAAATATCTGGTTAAGATTAGTCTCCAAGAATTGCAAAAAGAAAAACCATCCTTCTAATGTTTCAGAGACCAATAAGTTCAGTAACTGAATCTTGCTTTATGTGAAGAACATAATGTATTTTGATTAAAATTTAGGGAAGGATTATTTGGGGTTTTTTTATTGTATTTTTGGAGACCAGAGGACAAGCGAATCATATTTCATTCTACTGGAATTACTTACAGAGTTACAGGTGGAGAGGCAGTAGATACATGAGATTTGAGTCAGATTATCACTGCTAGAAATTGAGTAACTTTCAATAATTAATACAGCTGAGCTTATTAGCTTAAGTCAATGGGATAAAAGGAACCTTAAAAAACAGTATTACCCATTATATAAAAATTATTAAATGTCTAACAATCATGTCAAAGGACAGAAGTTTCTGAAAAATAATTTTCTCTTTATTTGAAAAACAAAAAGAAGGCTATGTAATCATAGGATGAGGAAACACTTCAAACTTTACTTACGAATGGTGTTTAGTAGTCAATACTTAAGATATGCAACCTCAAATAATATGCAGTAAGGTGGTAACCAGTATTTCCTAAACATAATCTCCATAATTTATGTACTTACAATTCTTTCACAGCAATACAAAAGCAAATTACATTGGATGCCAAATTAGATACTAAGGAGGTTGGAGATATGGATACCAGCCACCAAGGATTTATGAAAAATACAGTCTGTCAAACTACCTTAATGCTGTTTTTTTGGTTATTCTGCTTGACAAAAGTAATATTGATGTACTAGTCTTAGATTTATATGAGCAATTGACCTTGTGTTACAGAGTATTTTGTTTAAGGAAGCTGATTGATTCCAAATCAAGCTAGCACATAATCAGTGGATTAAAAGCTGGCTGACTGACAGGTCACAAAACAAAATTGTTAACGGGATATTAAGACAATGCATTTTTATTGAGATTGTGCAGCTAGAGCTTTCTGACATTATATTATAAAATGTTCTCAGTTATGCTGAGCTGACAAACAAGTAGAAGTATGTAAAAGATGTAGGAGCAATTAATATGATCTGTTTATTTGGAGAGAGGACTACAAGAAAGCGATTAACACTTATAATTGCCAAGGAAAACTACATCTCAGCGAACAAAAAATGGAGGCCATTAATAGTACAAAAGGCTGTTCTGAGCCACCGTGGCTCTGTGGGGTTCTTGGTACTGACTTGGCTGATGAGCACCCTTCTAGCCTGTGGCTGACATAACAAAACCTACAGATTTATAAGTATCCATGATACAGGGACTTTTGAAGAGGGATGCAGAAGGTTATATCCCTCATGTGTTTTGAGAGAACATCACCAATGGGTATAGGACACAGATTTTAATGCAAAGTGTGGAAAAACTCAAAGGGTTTTTTGTAAATGCATCTATTCAGAAGCACAACAATCATTATTTCCAAACCACATAGCCTACGGACAGTGCTGTGGAGTACATCAGTGAAGTCCTCTTAGAGCAGCATTATCAAATTGGAGCTCTTTGTGACCTTGAAAGTGTTGATTATTCTTTACTAAGTTGTTGTATTTAAAATTTGTTGTGCTGTTATTGAATATAACTGTAACTTTGGTTGGAATAAGCAGATATTCAAGTGTGCAATTTTAAGAAGCCTTCACAAGATGCAGCTGAAACCTGTTTTTTCTTGAAAGACACTTACACAGAGCAATGCTGTCTGAAACTCAGCCACTGTGTGAAGTAAGCCCCGTTCGAGCTCCACCAGTCTTAGTGTCCAGTGAAGAACATTGTCACAGTGGTCTCCTCAAAGACATTTGTCCTCATCTCTTTAAGTTCATTCTTTCACAGTATTTTGAGTTGGGCCAATAAATCTACTGTGTTTTGGCTTAACAAGACTAATAATTACATCCTTACTAATACATACATAGAACGTGTTTCTTAATTTTGAAGTAAGCATTAAAACCCCTCTAATTTCCTATATGGTAATGCCTGTAATCAACACATTAAAGTTGACATGATGACCACAACTACTAAATGTTACGGAGAGGATCAAATGGGGAGTGTTGGCATTAACAACAATTTTTATGCATCAGTAAACAATTAACAAATTTGCTTAAGCATAGCTTCACTCGTAGTTTCCTTAAAGCAAAAGCACACTTGCTTTACTTGTTTTGCTTCCTTGCTACTCAACACAACTCCCCTTTCTTAGGCTCTACTAAAGTCTAGGTATCCTTTAATAATTTTTCTATATTATAAACTCTAATTTGCATAACATGAATGTATGTCAGTCACACTTCGAGAGATTTCTGAGAGCAATGTGGTTTTGTTTTCAACACTAGTTTTATTTTGACCAGACCAAGGAAAAACTTATATATCGCTTAGAAATAAACTGCCTTTTTTTTCCCTTCAAAAAGTCATAAAATACTCTTAAAGTTCCCTTGAGACATCCTCTAGATCTTAGTGTGAGGAAAAATACTGGTTTTGCTGAACGTTTAAATTGTTTTTAAAAAGCAATGACATTTCTCTGCAGAACCAAACTGTATCTATTATAGTTGAAAAGATAGGAGATCTGGAGATAGGAGATCAAATGCCTTGATTTGTCAAATATTATTGTGGTTTTTAACCTATTGAGAATGTGTAGTGTTCATGACCACCACAGAATCCATATGCTAACATCTTTTGTGCTACAGAAAAACGTAACTGTATGTTTAATATACACACATACATATAGAATCATAGAATTGTAAAACGGTCTGGGTTGGGAAGGACCTTACAGATCATCTAGTTTCAACCACCCTGCCATGGGCAGAGACACCTTTCACTAGATCAGGTTGCTCAAAGCCTCATCCGACCTGGCTTTGAACACGTGAATACATTTGAGCATAGCTGGATTTTAGTAGACAGAAGTAACAGTCATGAAAGATATTATTCAGTAGAGGATAGGACTATGTTACTTACTTAACATCAGCATTGTGGGTAATACTAACATATTATGGAGAAATAGCTTTCAACATTATTTCAAAGCATCATGTGACATTTTTCAAGACAGCCCATTGACCTCAGCAGGTAAATTCTGAATCCATCTGATGAAACAGGAAAAATCCATAACTTCTTTCTGTCTTTGAGCACATGCTATAAGCATCTGCTGTTTTAACCTTTTGTGTAACTCTGTGTTGCTTTAAGCAGATGGAAGATCTACTAAGGTACTGTCAAATTGTTGGTCTTTAAGTTCTTTGTTGTTTTGGGAGATATAGTAGTGCTTATATACACAGGCCCAGATACATGCAAATGAAGCTGCTGTTGTTCTCAAAATTTTGCTATTAAGGAAGTAAAGTGTTCCTGTGCAACAAATTCTTGTTGTCTGTTGCTTAGAATAATCACTAGTAAACTTAACCCATCACTCTTGATTTAAGCAAGCCACAGCACTAGGAAGTGAATATGGCATGAAAGTGATACTTCAGGTTTAAAAGGTTGATATATTCATTCTAGTGCTGTCCTGTGTAGACAACAGATTAAATGAATCTCAGGTGTAACTCAGATAGGATGACACCGGAGACAAAATTTGGCCTACTGTATCTAACAGTTTGACCTATTGTCTTCAATAGTCTATAGTCTTTCTTTCACAAGATGTCTTTTAGCACAGACTGAATTTGGAAAGGTAAATTTTCTCTGGCAAGGTGATGGAGCTCTTAAATTATATTGTTCTGCAACAGTGAAAATTTTGTCTGACTGATTTAGCCTCCATTTCCATTCACATCAACCTTTTGCAAAATGGTTTCTGTAAGCATTGCAGTTAAGTATCTACTGAATAATTTGTGTGCTTAAGTGTCTGTTTGCAAACTGTTCACCTTTTTTCTCTAGTTCTTATGTTGGTGGCATGTGATTGACAGACATGGCTGAATAATTAAGTTTCTGTCCTCTGTCTGTGTAGTTGCAGTATTCTTTTTTTTTTTAATGGAAAAGTGTGTGAAAACTGAATACTGACTATCACTGTGGATGAAAGCCACATTTCACTTGCAAAGGAGGCATTTTCATGGCTAGTTGTGGTCCCCAGATGATTTTCAGAAAAGCTGTTGTTGCTGATTTAATTCTGTTCACTAAATATCTGTTGATGCAGTATTCTACAACAAAGGGAGACAATGAGGGTTTTTCAATACCACTTTATTATCACAGGAATGCACTGACTTTTAGAATCAGTATTGTATCAAATTCTCTTCTACCTAATTGCGTGTGTGTGCCCATATGTATAGTATGAGGACGGATCAAAGTTGTTGTAAATATTGGATGGAAATAGAAGAATCTCTGTCTTATTTCTTAGTGGTTTGAGGAAAATGTACAGATTTTGGAGTGTTCCACTGTTGAACTACTTGCTTTTTATTTATTTCTCTCATGCAACACCAAAAAGAGTTGTTAGAATGACAGACAGTAAATATGGCAAAATATAACATAAGCATAAACTGCTAAGTGTTTTACTCAGTTGGTCCTACTACCTGTGGTTTTCTAAAAGTAACCTTCTTCATCTTTTAAATATTAACCTATTAAATATTGATCTTACCATGTAATTCTGTGGTAAATATACATCTAGCTTGTCTACGGATTTAGTTTTTCTTACTGCATCCTATCATTCTTAATATTAAAGACAACCAACGAAGACCTGGGGTGGAGTAGTACTTTTCCTTCCAACTGAATCTATCCTTACAGAGATGTGGTGCTTCCCAACTTTTCCTTGTCCCTACCTTTACTGCCCAAATTTCCAGCAGTCCCAGCTGGCACTTTCTGAAGAGTGTATCAAGTGATATCCAGCTAAAGCGTCCAGATGGCAACACAAGAAGTATTCATACATGTAAATATATAGATACAAGCCTGCAAATCCTCAATATATAAACATATGCAAGTTAGTTTCAAACTAGTGACTGCCGACCAAGAGCTTGTGGCAGCACAGGCTAGCAGGGGACAGCCACAGCACCTAGATGCTCCAGGAGCTGCTGCAGAGGGTAGCCATGTGCTGTTGCAGTTACCTGCCAGTGGGCGGTGTACATTACTTGAAGCACACTGTAAAAGCTGGTGACTTAATTGTGATGAAACTCTCTTTTAACTTTTGTATTTGTGATCCATAAAGTTAATGCTTCCAATTTTAACACTAAAAGAACAGAGACTATACATTAAATGAAGTTAGTCACTGGAAGACAGCTGCTGGTACCCTGCTTAAATCTTCTGGGAGCAGCATCTCTATGCACCCCTTTAAGTTCCCTTTGAAGGAACACGTCAAGTATACAGTTTGCAAGCCAGAAGACTCGGCATACACAAATGAAGCTGTGCTCAGTTGATAGAGGCATTTGTACAGTACTTTGAAATTAATGTACTGCATAAGTGATTTGTTAAAAATATTTACTGGCTTTGGTGCTGTTTCTTCAAAGGTCTTTGATGTCATTCATGACTTCTAATGTCATTGTTTATATCACAAATGATCAGAAGTTAAGAATCTGAAGATTAAATTTCCTTTTCAGTGAAGCAGCATAATTTTCTAGATACGCCAGTAGTTACTTGAAAGCCAATTTTGTAGCAGAAGGTGGAAAAACCTATAGCAAAAATCAATCAGGTTCATGGCCTAGAGGTCTTCCTTCTCCCCCCAGGTTACAGACACGTTTTACATGTGTTCATGAGCCATCACTAAATGACTAGTCACAAAATGGAGAGATACTATTTTTGCTTTGTTAATAAATCAGCAGAAACAAATTGAGTATGTCTTTTCTGGAAACAAGAACAAGACCAGTAATATATTAATTCTAAAATGGGCTGCTCTTTTACCCTTAGTTCCTCAGTCAGGATTTGACTTCATATGACACTTTGAACTCCTTTACACTCAGACTGGGCTTGTTTACAGAATGGAAAATGCATTGCAAAATCTTCCTTACCATGATATATATTAGCTGGGTGCTCTCTCATATGAGGTTCTCCCTGTCCCAATCCTGCCCATCAGACAGGCACCACAGCACCCTCAGGAGCCAGGATGTCTCTGGTTAGCCAGGCTAGGACCTTGCTGAAGTACTTCTCAGCTCTTGCGCTGTTCTTTCACTTGTGTTTCCTTTCTTTGGAAACCAAGGAGTTCAGGAGGTGTGGAAAGGAGGTCCCAGACCTTGGACTGCTCTAGTGTCCCCAGCTTCTGATACCTAAGTTTAGACATAGATGAGATTTTCTTACCATATTTCACTGGCTCTGGAGGTGTGCACAATGGTGAACCTACCCTTAGAATTTCTGGGTACAGGGAAATTTTTTGGAAATTCCAGTTGTCAGACAATCCATAAAATGATATGACAGTGAAACAAGCAAAAAGTATTTTTATCAGGAATATTATGGTGTAATATGGCTTTTCTTTACAGAATAAATTTGTGAAAATTTAGACAGCTATTTTAGCATTTCACATGTCGGTATTTCCACAGGCTTCATTAAGATGTCTCTTGTTGTCTAAGTATGAGATAAAAGGTAATGATACTGTATATTACTTCAAAGATGGATCTTCCAGCTGTTATTGAAATGTGTGCTGTGAAAAGGAGCAGAGAAAAAACTGCATTCTGAAGTGAGGATTCTGAGTTCTGCAGGAGGCAAACACATTGGGACCACTAGTGGTGTAAGCTTATGGGCATTTCTGGTAACTGCAAACTGTTTTTCAAGTACTGGTACAATTACTGAGAAGAAATCAAGGGTAAATCTGATGTCTGTGGAGGGGAACATTCACCACTCAAGAGCTCTTATAAAATATTTTAATAACCTTAGTTTTTATCTGCAGCTTTAATTCCCCGTAAAATACATTCTATCAGTACTTACCTGCCAAATATTCAGATGCTTTAGGTTTGTGTTTTATATTAAGTTTTTATTTCTGTCAATTTGTATTTTAGATAGCAAATCAAGAAGCTTTCAAGGTAGTTTTGATTGATTTTGGGCACACCATGTCTTCATTTCTCTTTTATGTTCTGATGGTAATTTACCATGGCATAAAATTGCTTTGCATTAAACTACACTCATGAATCAAGAGTCTTTTCCGTTAACAAGATCCATTTAAAGCCTATGTCCACCCACAAATCAAGTATTTTGTGTCAGTTTCAGTAATTACTGTTTAGCAAGAACTGGTACAATGGCACCATGAATTATTTCAGCACATACATGATTTAGATAAATAGAATGGACATATTAATACACCTGGTACTGTGTTAAATTACCTGACAGAGGCCATGGTTTAGGGTCTGTTATTCTCCAAAGTGGAAGAAAAGAGCTTTAGTGTATACTACTTTAGATTGCATCAATATTTCTTAAAAAAATTAGGAAATAATCCAGGGCTACCTTAGCTCTCTAGTTGAGAAATAAAGTGACATCTAATGACTGGAGCCCCAAGGTACTTTAACGCCAATTTATATGGGTTTTTTAGAATGCATATTTATTCTTTATTAAGTACATATATATGTAAATATGTGTATATACATAAAATGTCAGAAGAAGCATTCTCTTGCTCATAAAGTTACATAGAAAGGTTGGCACATTAAAAGGAGATCAAGTAGCATCCACTGGGTTGATGCCAGCTGTAAATAATATATCTGAAATACATTTGTTCTGAACAGCCTTTCTGAGCTTATTTCACTTGATTTCAGTGAGAACAAGCCCATTTATCTTGGTAGGTGTTAACTTACATGCCCCAAAATATCGCTTTACAGCAAGTTTGTCAACATGCCTTAACAGTTCAGTGTAGTCAAAGTATACAAAGCCATGACTGATGGTTAGTTGCTTGCAGGACAACAGAGGACCAGCTTAGGCCACAGGGGGTATGGGATCAGGCTGTTTTTATCTTTGAATCTAACCTGAGCTTTTATTTCACCTGTTGAATACTTAAGGAGGGTGCAAGCAAACATCTTTCTATTAGTTACTTAGTTTGTTTTCAAGCTCTTATCCAGAGAACAGTGAAAGGTATATTTTCACTTTGCTTTGCTTTACTTCACTTCTTGTGTAGTTTTTGATGCCTCCATTCTCAGAGTGGAGGCCCATGCTCTAAAATCTATAATTATGTGGCTTGCCTAAAGTTGTGTCCAAATCACCTGAACAGAGATCCCAATACCAAGGAACACCAAGGCCATATGTCATGACTGTCTGGTCAGCGTGCTTCTTTTTTATTCCTTGTCATGAGACTTTGGAACAGCCTGATATGACACCTGTCAGTCATCACACGCAATAACATCAGAAGCCAGTCCTCAAGGCTAGCACTGACAGCAGAAACTGATCCTGCTGCTAAGATTCCTGTTGTCTGTGGTGCAGCCAAACCAGAAATTGTGTCACCTTCAGACAACTAGAAAGAATAGTTGAGTTTTTTATTGAATTAAATTTGCAAATAAAATATGCTGCTTCTTTTACTGTATGTGAACATGTGAATATAGACAAACTTCCTTTCAAAGGGGCACTTTCTAAAAGAAATCCAAGACATGGATATTTGTGAGTTCAACATTACCTTGAAATCTTAGTGAAATTGCAGACTTCTGTCCTGTGGATATATATTTTTTGCATATGAACTATTAGTGCAGCTCACAGATTGATATCTCCACAAAGTCTGCTTAATGCTGAAGGACAACATTGCCATTCTATAGTTTTAAGTTGACCTCTTTGATGGTTACAAAAATGTCTTCTTAGAAGCACGTTGCTTTCGTATATGTCTCAGCTGGTCTACCCTTCCTGTTTTGGATTTGTGCTCAGAAGAAAGCTGATAAAAAGTGATGTTTATGCTGTTGCCAAGGTCTTTCAGCTTCTCTGGCTCTACATAAACAGGAGAAGCTGGGAGGGGGCACAGCCCGAGTTACTAGCTCAGGATTTGATTTGAGGTTCAGGACTGAGACCCAAAGTGGCCAATAATTTATTCCATAATATACATGTCATGCCCAATATATAGGTGAGGACCCTCTGGAAGCTCGTCTCTTTTTTCTTCTGGATCTCTTTTGCTCAAGCTCATCTTGCTCCAGGTGGTCCCTCTCCCAGAGCCTTTTCTCCCCCCCCCCCATCCCTCAGTCTGGCATGGACTGTTCTCTCCATTCCGTGAGTGCAGCCTCGGCACTCTCCCTGCTCTGGGATCTTTAGCCGGGAATGGGCTGAGCCCTGGTCATTGGGTGGGGAGGAGGGCAGTATCACTGTGTATCACTCATTTTAAAATTATTGTAGTTCGGTTATTAAATTGTTTTTATCTCAGTGTTTGTTATTACTGAGCAGTGCTTACACAGAGCCAAGGACTTTTCTGCTTCTCACACCACCCCACTGGCGAGGAGGCTGGGGGTGCACAAGAAGTTGTAAGGGGGCACAGCTGAGACAGCTGACCCCAACTGACCAAAGGTTGTTCCGTACCCTATGATGTCATGCTCAGCATATAAAGATGGGGGAAGAAGAGAAGTGGAAGATGTTCAGAGTGTTGGCCTGTCTTCCCAAGTAACTGTTACACATGATGGAGCCCTGCTCTCCTGGAGATGGCTGAATACCTGCCTGCCAATGGGAAGTAGTGCACAGCTTTTATGCACAGCTCTTGCTTTACTTAGAAAACTGTCTTTATCTCAACCCACGAGTTTTCTCAATTTTACTCTTCTGATTCTCTCTGCCATCCCACTGGGGGGGAATGAGCAATCATGTGGTGCTGATTTTCAAATGGGGTTAAACCATGACACTACACCAGATTACACCACAGTTTTATATGCTATTTCATGAAAATGGTAATATTTCTTTTTGTAGGAATGACTTCTTGGTTAGAGATCACACATGATGGATTGTTAATAAAACATTCACTGAAAGATATGTGCAGTTCTGGGGCCTCAGTTTGGGAGAAGAGTAGGTACAAAGCTGCCCAGAGCTGCTGGCTTCCCAGCAGTCAATCTCAATAGGCACATCAAGTACAGAATAAACCTCTCACCCCTAGATGTCTACCCAGGTCAGACTTAATGATGGCAGAATAATGTATAAAGGTTTATATCTGACATTAACAATTCTTTCATGTCCTACAGAGAAATGTTTTCATCCGCCACTTTGAGATGTTTGATGTAAACAAACTTTTTCTGAAGATACATAGCTTAAGCTTAACTACAGTCTCTATATTACGACTGTGAGGGTCATCTGTGGTCACAGTTTTTCAGAAAACATTACATTTCAAACTTCTTGGTTTCCTTGCTTTTCCCATGCAGCATAATCAGCAGTACTTTATCTGTTGAGGTTTTGTTTTCAGTGAATCATTAGGACCACTCATTTCAAGTCTAAACATGAAGCGTGTTTCAACTTCCTTTCCTGTAAGAGGGACATATAGATTGATAGCTCATTAAAATAAAACAAAAAATGCCCCTGAGAACCCTAAAATTCATATTTTCTTCTTCTCAGTGTGTGTGAAGGATGTTAAGTATCCACATTAGATTGGTAAGTAAATGAGGAGAAAAAAATTTAATCCTGGAAAGGGCTAGGATGCTGTCATTGGTGTAAGAACCTGAAGAAATCTGCCACTTTTCCTAACCAGCAAGTAGAAGGGGGGGGGGCGCAATTTTTATTTGTTACTAGAAAGATAATTTTTTTGACAACATGTTGCAGAAGAATAAAGTTTAAGAATAGAGTTAGAATGTTAAAGCAATAATACTGATGTCTGTTTTGGTTTATCAAATAATCCAGAAACTCTATTCAATTTACCTTTCCCTGTTTAATTAAGTCCAAACCCACAGCTTTCAAAAACATACTTGTGAAGTTAATTCTGTAGTCACATCTGAAAGAAATTCCCTTTCATGTCCTGCATGATTCTCCACTTGCAGCAGGGTTAAATATATGGTTCTGCTTAATTAGGTGAGACCCCCTCATCTAGCTTATTTATTCAATTGATTTATCCTTGTGTGTGGCACTAATGGTCAGAATTTCAGATGTAAGAAAAGCCCCATACCTTAAATTTCTCAAAGTTTAAAAAAAAAAGGGGGGGGGGAGGGGAAAGAGGGACTTCCAGTGTTTGTGAACCTTGATATTTTAGCTCAACTTTCCAATCAATAGCTTAATAGCAACTACTGCAGCCTCAAGATCCCAAAATGAGAGTTGGCACTTAACTAATTTAATCAGCTGAGAACATTTAGATCCATGGAGTCAGAGCTATTACACTTACTTAAAAACAGGATATAGAGTTGGAACAAGGGACACATCCATCACCAAGAGCTGTGTCTCAGGTAGGGCTTTGGATTTTACAAATGCATTATTGCTTTACATGGTAAACTTTACAGCTAAACAAAGACAAGTTTATTCTATTATGAATTCTACTTACTGAGTGTTTCTTCATAAGATGAAGGAAGCATTTTTTTGGGGACAGTCTTCTACTTTATTTCAGAGTTTTCCTGACAAACAGGAAAGTACATTATTGTTGTCTTAAACACAACTGGGGTTTAGAGGCTCATAGGTAAAGTGTGACTTCCCACATCTGAAATAGTATTCACTGATTAATTTTGTTTTTCTACTGTGTGCAGAAAAAGGATATATTTTATTTCTCTCTCCCCCAGGGTGGAGGGGAGGACAGAGAGGGTGGGAAGAGAAGTAAACCAGTTGTGTTTTAGGCAATCTTCCTTCCCAGTAACCAGAAGAGTTCAGAGGAAAATTAAAAAACTGTCAGTGGTATATAAAATCAAGATACAAATCTTTTGACTTTTAATCTGTCTCTAGGAAGACAAACACAATGATCTCAACATTAGTTTTCTGTTAATATTAAACTGAAACAAAGTATTTTGTGCATTCTACAGACCATCTTCTTATTGCTTTTCCATTTTGGGACCTGGAAAAGTTTGACTGGGCGATCTCTCCTTGCGTTTGTGGTTGTGTAGCCTTTTGTTTATTTGGATCTTTTGTGGGTATTTTGGGGATAGTCACAAGGAAATCCTGGCAGTCATCAAGTAGTCTTGTCTGTCATTAATACAAATTTATTCATTTTTTATTTCTGTGTTCACTCTCTCTACAATTTGCCATTCTTTAGATTTAGAAGGTTTTTAGAACATTGTTAGCTAGACTTCACTGTGACATTGCACTGCACCTACCTCTTTCTGCTAAGCTCATAGGGAAAAGTATTAAACAACAGAGTATGAGTACTACAATACATTAGTATTTTTTCAGTCAAATTATTATTTATTGCTAAAAAATGAGCAAAAGATGTGCTCATTTGTGAAATATTCTAGTTTACTTAGATGAAACAGGGTTGATTTCTGAGCAGAATTAACATTTTTTTAAAGCAATACCTAAAAAAAAGAAGGGTTATAAGTTTTAAATTAATTACTGAAATGTAGAACAACAAAAAGTCCATTAATATCTTCTCACTGTTTTATTTTCATGTGAAATTGCAGTTAACATTTTCCCATGCACAAAATAAATATGTGCAAAGTCGCATACTAGCTTTCAGTACAGACCTAGGTTCTTCTAATTCAAAGTCAAACACCATTTGACATGCTGGCATTGTGTTTTGTTGCTCTGAGGCAATAATTACTCTGCTGTCCTTTGTGGCCCAGGAAAATATTGTAACCCAAGAATTAACAGACTACATGTTGATTACAATTTCCTGATTAGTAATGCCCCTGCTGGTAAAAAGAATGGAAACATAATGAAATTCTCTTTCTCCTGTTGCAGCATGCCAGCTGAAGGTCTTATTTCCCAGTTCTCAATCATAGACTTAGGCTGCTTTTGCTTTTTGTGTCCTGTTAAGAACAGGACACAGTCCTTGTCTCATTTATAAGCTTTCTCATTCAGTGCTGCTTTATTTGCAGAGATTTTAGGTCAATGTGTCTTTACCCATGATCCACGAAGTTACAGCAGTCAGCATATAGGGTAAAATGAGGAAACCTGTAAGTGTAGCCAGTTCTAAGGTGCAGATAAGGGGTTTTGATTACGAGCAGCAAAACCTTATCTTGCACCAGCTATTCTTCAGCATTTTGTGTCTTTGTGTGCACATATGCATGTATTAAATAATCTTTTCCCCTGGTCTCTTTCACATTTTTTGTGTCATGTGAATGATCCAGTGTTTTGTCCTTCAGCACATCCAGGAAGAGGTATCAGAAAATATCCAGTCCTGTCTAGTTTTGCCAACATTGTAATGTTTACCGCTGCTTTGTGAGCATATATGTCACCCAAAAGGCTTAACAGGGCTTTTCAAAATTTTTTTTAATGTTGTTACTGTATTTGTCTCAAGTATAGGCATTTTTTTGTATGAATATGGAGACTTCATAGTCATCTTGCTTGGCTTAACATAGTCATTAAAAATTAATAAACAGGAATCATTTGCATATGTAATCATAATTACTGAACGTTTCTACAACAGCTTCACATTCATATGCCTTTTAGCCCAACAGACTCTTTCCTCATTTTCTTGGGCAAGAGAGGTGTTGTGTGGTGGTAGGGTTTTTTTTCTGTTTTAATATTACTATTTAGTTTCTTTTTTTTTACTTCTGTCCTAGAAGGTTCATTTTGATTCTTGTGAGGAAACCTCAATGCCACTGTTATGTATCAGGAACTAATTTTGATTGATTTATTACTCCAAATGGTTACTTTTTAATGTGAAAGCAGTCTATGTTTTTCATTAGCCTTTGATCTTTAGATTATCTCACAATTAATCCCCAAAACAAATTTACCTGTAAGTTCTGGTATATGTTAAGATCCATGCAGAGTATAGAGTAAGATTTTACTCTTTCTGTAGCAATTAATAAAAAATGCTGCAACCTATTGAATTTTTCTTCCCAGTCCCAAGTCACAGGGCAATTTTTACAGCTCTTTCCTGTGTCACTGTATGATTATTAAGTCTGATTCTTGAAATATAAAATTCCTGATACTTACTGCTGTTAAATATACTGGAAGCACATGTAATGGAAACAATTATACTAACCATTAAATAATAAAATCCATTAGATAAAAAGTGTGCTAACTAGTAGTAAAAAGCAACCAATAAGGAAGTTTTAAACCATGCAAACCCCTTCTAGATATAAACTTGGAGTCTGTATGCTGGTTGCCCTAGGGCTGACCTCTCTGGGAAGGGCATCAGTAAGGATTCACAGAGTGTTAAGGATTGGAAGGGACCTCAAAAGTTCATCTAGTCCAATTCCCCTGTCAGAGCAGGAAAACCTAGATCAGATCACACAGGAACGCATCCAGGAGGGCTTTGAATGTCTCCAGAGAAGGAGACTCCACAACTTCTCTGGGCAGCCTGTTCCAGTGCTCTGTCACCCTCACTGGAAAGAAGTTTTTTCTCATATTCAAGTGGAGCCTCCTATGTTTCAGCTTGAACCCATTGCCCTTTGTCCTATCACTGGATGTCACAGAGAAGAGCCTGGCTCCATCCTCCTGACACTCACCCTTCACGGATTTATAAACATTAATAAGGTCACCCCTCAGTCTCCTCTTTTTCCAAGCTAAAGAGACCCAGCTCCCTCAGCCTTTCCTCATAATGGAGATGCTCCATTCCCTTCATCATCTTCGTGGCTCTGTGCTGGACTCTTTCCAGCAGTTCCCTGTCCCTCTTGAACTGAGGGGCCCAGAACTGGACACAAAATTCCAGATGCGGTCTCACCAGGGCAGAATAGAGGGGGAGGAGAACCTCTCTTGACCTACTGACCACCCCCCTTCTGACACACCCCAGGATGCCATTGGCCTTCTTGGCCACGAGGGCACAGTGCTGGCTCATGGTCATCCTGCTGTCCACCAAGACCCCCAGGTCCCTCTCCCCTACACTACTCTCCAACAGGTCGGTACCCAACTTATACTGGAACCTGGAGTTGTTCTTGCCCAGATGCAAGACTCTACACTTGCTCTTGTTAAACTGCATGAAATTTTTCCCCGCCCAAATCTCCAGCCTGTCTAGGTCTTGCTGAATGGAAGCACAGCCTTCTGGCGTGTCAGCCACTCCTCCCAGTTTTGTATCATCAGCAAACTTGCTGAGGGTGCACTCTATTCCCTCATCCAAGTCGTTGATGAATATATTGAACAGCACAGGTCCCAATATCGAACCCTGGGGGACTCCACTAGATACAGGCCTCCAACTAGACTCCATCCCATGATTTCCTAATGTTGATCCTGCAGAGGAGCACTTGGCTAACATGAAATTGTTCCCTTGAGCTGATATTAAAGGCACCTGGAACATGATCCATTGCTCCAGAGACTTTGCACACACATCTGTGAGGTGAAATACAGCAAGTTTAAAAACTGTGCCAGGGCAGTGGAAAGAAATGAGAAAGAAAGAAAGGTGTAATTGGCCCAAGCTCTACAAAAGCACATTAATGTCAGAACAACGAGGGAACACACCCACTCTGCACTTGTGTCTGGTGGCTACTGAGGGGACACTCGTGCTGTGAGGCTGCAGCAGGTGTTTGCACTGGGTGTTTGGGGCATGGGGACCATGGGGTGCAGCACAGCTCCCTCTCCTGCAGGTTGGATGGTCCCTTAAAGCGATGATAAATGCTGCAGGTAACATGGGCCTCTTCTGCTGTGCTTTGGTGTGGTTATACAAAAAGAGACCTAACAGACATGAGAGAATGCGTAGGGTATTTTTTTTTCCCCACAGGACAAGGATAGTAAAAAGTCATGAAAGTGGGTCTTCAAAGTCTTTGTATAGATATTTTCAAAGTTTTGATGGAAAGCAATTAAAAAACAACAAAAATAGTATAATCAGAGGGAACTTTGCAATTCTGCTTTTCTGTGGTGGCATAAAGCACACTGGCAATAATTTGAAAATATATATGTATTTTGAAACCCCTAGAGGATAGGGCATAACAATATTAATGAGAAGCTGAGCTGTACCGGAAAAGGTAGGTTGGTACTCTTATGAATTGTTTTGATAGGTAACTGAAGTTTCACAAAGCCAAAGTGGCAGTGTTTTCTTCCACTTGTATTAGGATTTACAAACTGGAGGGTGAGGGGGGAGGGCAATAAAAGAAAGGTAAAAATAAATGTGGAATTGCAGGAAAGTACAGATCACTTGTAGTTCTTACCTACTGCATTTTTGGCAAAAAGCCTATTGAAAAAAAGTCTTAGGAATTATGTTGTACCTAGAAGTGAAAGCTACTGTATTTCATAGCCCTTTCAGTGATAAGAACATCAGTCTGTCAGCAGATGCCCATCATGCTTTGCCTTTTGCTATAAATATTTATCACTTAAATGTTGCCTGTATAATTTAAAAGGCCAGCATAAAAGCAAATGAATGTGTACAGCTTTGGCATCAAAAAGGTTAGTAAATAATATCATCCTCAATTTACAGATGGGGAAACTGAGCTGTTATAACCTTGCTCAAGACAGTCAGATTCAGGGTACCCACTGGGGCTAAAGCTGTTAATTTATATATATATTTATCTAGCAGGCTCAATGCACACATAAAAATACCACCAGATTTGACAAAGTAGACCTGTTTCGCTGCTGGGTTGCATTGCAGTCAAGGATGCATTTTATGCATGGTGTCAGGGACCTGCATGTGTCACAAAGTGAGCTGGGTGATGCACGTGTAAAACAGGTATTCCGGAATTGCTCCCCACATGACAGCATTTTTTCTGAAGTCTAGGGGGAATAATTGCTTCCAAACAGCCATGATGGTCAGTAGATTTGGGGGTGTTGCTTGTTTGTTTGGGGTTTTTTCTTTGTTTCTTTGTTGATTGGTTGGTTTTTAAGCTGACAAGCCCTACAAGGCAGGACAGGGCATTAAATGTACCATGAGCTAAACTGGAATTCTTAACTTTTTGAAGAATTTTATCCTGTCTGTATGATGATTTCCACACACAGCTTCTTATTTGTTTATTCAGAAGAAATTATGAAAGACAGTTAGCAGTCACCCTTCCTTCTTTCACCTTTTTTTATGTTGCCTTACTACTTTAATTGTAATTTGAAAATTATGTATAATAAAAAGGTTACTATGGTTGACAGATTAATCTTTTAGCCAGTAAAAAATAGTGAAATTCCTTTATACCTTAAAACTTGCGGGAAAATATTTAAATAATTCAATTTATTTAATTGAGAGCTAAATAATTAATATGTTCTTGTTCACCTTTACATGCATTTCTATTACTGCAGCAATTCATAGCTTAGGAATTCTACTCTCATATTTTATTTTTTTTTCCTCTCTCCTTATTTGGCTGGATTCTTTTAACTGAAAGACAATCCCTTCAACAATAATTTATGAAAACTTTAATGAAGAGGAAAGCTAGTTAGACATTTAAATGTATACATCTCACTCAACTGACGTCCATTGTGTCATCTTATTTGTGACATCAGGTTTGCCTGTTTGGAATTTCATATTTCCAAACAGAAGAGAATGTAAGAGTTCTAATTCAAAGCATCAGTCACAGAAAATGAACACAATCTAATGTCACTGCTGAATCAGGCCATCAATTTATTGCTTTGTAAAAACAATCAGCAAGCTATCAAGCAATAAAGTGTATGAGATAAGTGCTTTTTTTTGAGACAGCACAGCCATTGACAATGATATACTGATGGAGAATAGCAACTATTTTCCAGAGTAGTATGCCTATTACTTGTTAAAAGCTCTGAACTGTTCAACAGATGTAAAATATGTTTCTTATTATTATGGACCAATCAAGTTTGTTTAATAGCCTTGTATGCCTGTTAGATTTGCTGTCTTATTTAATGAGGTTATATCTGCACTCTGGCTCTTCTGTTTTAGTTGAGGAAAGTATGACTTTAGTTTTTCACTTGATTTTCCGAGGAACAGCAAATACCTGAACGTTTGTTTCATTTGCATATTATGGAAAGTGCTGCAGAGCAAATTGCAGAGCCACTGAAATCCTGTCCCTGTACCACAAGAACAAATATCTTGCACTGTGTTAATAAGACACAATTCGGTTTTTCACAGACGTCTAAAACACATGCCTTAATAGTGAGTTTTTTTCTTCTTTGCGCTCATCTCCTGTTTGCTTGTGATAAAAGAGGGAGCTAGAAAAAGAGTAGGATAGCATATAGTCAGATCACCTGATCTGTGCTGATGAGGTGCACGTGCTGTATTGGTATAGTGAACCCTGCAACTGTTATCTCCTTTAGGTAGGAGGTCTAGAACTAACAATCTCATCTGTGTCGTCAATGCTGGGAAAAGCTGATGTGGCCTCAGGGACAATGAATTGTTAGAAATAAAGCATTAAAAAGTCTTCACTGCTCTTGATAGGTCCTAAAGGATTGCTGTGGTATTCGGTACCACACAGTTAAATTTACTAGCCTGCTATCAGAAGGTCTGATGAGATTTCCAAAAGAATTTTTAATCACTTAACCTTTCCCATTGCATTAAGATCAGCTGTCAGGGGCCTCCTATCTTAAATGATTCATAAAAACCTCCATTGTGTCCACACATTCTTTACCTTTTAAACTGCAGTATATTCCTAGAACAGTTTTGTATCCTAAGGAATTAGCAGTCCTAGGTTAATGCCATATCTTATTTGCCTAAATGCACAACTTTAAAAATCTATTTTGTGCTATCTTTTGGTAGGATTTAATGCTGGAGTTTCTAGATAAAAGAAGTTTAAGTTTCCCATCTATAGATAAATGAAAGATTTTTCTCTGCATAGTCGATCAATAAATGGGTTTGTTGACTTCGGAAACAGAAGTTTTTTTATTTTTTCCACGTATGTTCTAAAAAGTGTATATTCAACTGCCATTTACAAATATGAAGTAAATAAATGTCACAAAGCATATTTGAAGATAAACAGTACAATTCTCACATTAATAAAAAATGAAAAGTGAAGAATAGATAAGTATCGTAATATGCTCTTATGATAGCATAGTGTGAAGGGTGGCAGACTAAGAGCAGGAACACCCAATCCCCACTCCAAATCCTTTCCCTCAGTTGCAAAGAGTTCTTAAAATACACTTTACTGTATCATTCAAACACTGTCTTATGCTACATAAGGTGATATGACAAACAGCTTTCTCACACTGTTCTTTCTCTCAGGAAGCTCCTGAAATTTTGCATTGAAATGTGCTATGTTCATACCATTAATTTTCTTTTGTTTACAGAGATGTGCATAATACTATATCTCCATTCTAGAGAATGTAAGGTCAAATATGTGCATTTTGAACCTGCTGCTGGAAGTGATGGTTGACTTTGATTTCCATGTAATATCACCAGTTAGTTTTTGACCATCTCTCAAGGAGCTTTTGTGTCTTGTACAAATGTCCACTTCTCTTATCCCTCAGTGCTGAATCTCCTATTTTGAGTTTCTTTACCAACTTGTAAAGAAACTGCTAATGAACACAAAAGTAGAATACACTTATACTGTTAAAAATTTGGGCATGAAAGTTCAATAAATAAAGGTAGTTAGAATGAAATTTCATACCGCCTGTTTAAAATTTCTATTATACACGTGCAATTAAATAGCATTGTGCTACTTGAATATTTGCTTTATAAAACTCTGATCATGACACAAAAAAAGTAGAAAAACAAACAGTAGGCCATTGTAAAAGCAAGATGTTTTCCTTTTCTTACCCACTCTAATTGAAAGTACCTCTCTTTTTCCCACTATAGAGCTTCTCGCCTATAATTTCCTTGGTTTAGGAAGAACTTACTTCTGAAACATAAAGAGGACCACTTCATAGGTGACTATGAAATGCCAAATTCAAATTTTAGAAAACTCTTCTCATTTAACAGGCTGTCTGTTTTCACAGTGCCTTCAGTTCAGGTTTAAATTCCTAATTGCTAGCTAGGTAACAACGTTAGTTTAATGACAGTCGGTTAACACAGGCTTCAAAATCTTTAAATACACAGTTTTGAAGACACTTTCAGGTCTTGAAAGCTCAGTCTGATTTGCCCCAAACTCAGGCATTTTTTGAAGTTATTACTCTATTCGCCCACACTCTCTGGAGATAAATGGTTTTATGAAGAGGCTGGTTAGCTGAAACAAATATGTTAAATATTGTGGCTTGGTGTCAGTAACCCTCCTGCAGTTGTGGGGAAGTTACCCAGGAAAACCTTAAAAAATATGTTTTAAAAATGTTCTTTCTAAACATCTCAATCCGAATCTGAAATGTGTTTTTGTGACCCAAAATACATTTTGCATTCAATTAATTTTAAGTTTATTTGTAAAAGGAAAATAAATCTATTTTAAATGTCCTCTATGGGATATTGCTATTTTTATTACTCTTAACTACAGAATTTATTTTTCTGCTTGATGACACAGGGTCAGCTAGATTCACACTGTACATCTTTTTAGCTCATTATGTGATATGAAATCTTATTAAAAACTCAAGTATGCTTTTAACATAGTATTGTTTGATACTTGAGTAACGAACAAACATTCACACCAAATGTGTGCTATGTATGTTTGATCTATGAGGTTTTGAAAATATGTCCTCAGCACAGTTTTGTTTCTTTTTATTGTTCAGGTAACAGCCATCTATTCTGTAAACTTTGGAGGTTTCTGATTTAGTTCACTGTGGTCCAGCCTCCAGAGTAGTCCTTTCAAAAACAGCTGAGTATATGCTTCTAATTTGTATGACGCAATTGTGTGCTACAGCAGTGACTTTAGCCTGTTTTCTGGGGAAATTTTTGATGCCTCCCTGTTTAACTTCCCAGCTTTGCAATAAAATAGCAGAAGAATTAGATTAAACATTTCTGCCAATCTTAGCAATAGGCATTTGAGGCTTTCACTTTGTGAAATGACTTTCTTGGAAACTAGCTTTTGCAGAAAAACCCACCTACTTTATTCCTCTGTAAACCTGGTCTTGTGCGTGAGTGTCAGCAAGCCCATACTGACACAAGCCAAGGCCTCATTGTAATATGGTAACAAATGTAGGTCAAAAATGATGGATGATTCAACCTCTGGGCAAAACAGCCAAGTGAGCAGCACCTGATTCCTTTCAGGTGGTGGAGATTTTTTCTTTTTTTCATAATGGTTTTGAGCAACTGAGTTATTTGCTTCATATCAGTCTTTTGAAATCTCTCTGCTATGCCCTTAATGGTCAGTGGAAGTGCATCATACCTGTAGTATTTTTCAATAGTCACGGAAGCCCCGCACAAAGAGGATAATTTGAGAACACTTCTGTGCAATAGAAAACTTTACTTGGAATTCTCCAGTCTCTTAGCTCATTCCTGTTAACGGTACTGAATCTATGCCTTTAGGTCAGTAAACTAATAAAGTCCAAACAAAGGTAGGAGCAACCATATAGTCTGTTAAACAGACTTCTTGTTTTAAAACCAGTTTTCTTGACCATACATGCCACTGAAAGCAAAGGAGTAAACATGGAGTAGGTTGTTCTCCATCCTGATGAAGTAATCTAGAGCACTAGTACCCTCTTACTCAACACATTTTCCCAAGGAGATGTCAGCCAAGTGTGAGTATTTGTCCAAAGATTCTTCTGCTTATTATACTTTTGTTCTAAGATTTCAAGACTGTAATTTCATCTCTTATATCTCCATTTTATAGTTGTTATAGAAAGATTAATCATCTCTTTATTAAAATTAGATAAACAGTTTTGTAGCTTGGGATATTTATACAATCGGGAAATCTTTTTTCAAAGAAGGGTTAATTCCTTGTAGTCATGGATACTGCTCAGCAAGCGCTTGATACCCTATTTACTTTGTCATCTTCTTGAATAAAAGTCCTTCTTGAAACAAAACATTGCAGTTTTGTTTGATATGAAATGCTCTACTGTGATACTGATAACCCTGCAGCTGGTATAGGAAAAATAAAAATTTAAATGCCCATTTTCTGTTCTGAATAGAACTACTATTCTATGAATAAACTTAAAAATTAATCAGAACCCTGCTCTATGTGTATGTTTAACACAAAAAGAGGGAGACTGTAACATTGAAGTTGTTGAAGAATTACTTGCTGACATAGATGCTCAGCTGTGTAAAATTTGTACAGTGTGTATTTTTTCTCAACTTTTAATAGAGATGCACAGGGTTTATTTTGCAGCACTAGAGCATGGTAAACAGTACTTATGACCGATATGAGCAGGTGATTTTTTTCATGTTTTGTAGAACTTGTGGTTGAATCTGGTTAAAACCTCCTTTATGCTCTTGTTTTTTTTTTTTCTGAATTCTTTTCTTGTCTGAAATTTTTGAGACATGTTAGTGGCAATTAGATTCTCGTGCCTTGCACACTGTACTTGCATGCAGATTTTTTCAGATTTATAGACAGATTCCTCATTCTGTAGATAATTTATATTTGCAATAAAGTACCCTGTTGTATAACAGCGGACTTAAGTGATTTAAAAAGATGTAATATGATGCCACAGCTGTCACATTTCTGAATAACTTCTATGCCTCATAATAAATGACTGCTACTATCTTTAAAGTCAAAATAATTATGCACCTGAGAAAATGGCCTGTGGTAAAAAACTTCTATGGCATAAGGAGAAAAGCAGACATCTAGTTAGAAAATTAAAATTTCATAATACCTAGGGTGCTAGACAGTCACAATTCTGTCTTCACCACTTAACCAGAAAATTATAATGTACTTATCTTAAGATCATTTTTTCATAGATTTACGAGTCAATGTGTTTTTCCTGGGAAGGTTCAAAGTAGTTCAGAGAAAGAGGAAAATTATTTTTCACATTTTACTTTATTATTTTATTTATGATTCACTTGTGATCAGAACGTCTGTGCCTCCTATTGATGTGTATCGGTATTTTACTGAATGATGTGTAGACCCTAACCAGCAAGACACTAAAAAGTATTGTGGTGGTTGCCCCTAGATTCGTGTTTAAGGTTAATCTTTCTCGAGAGAGCCTCTGTAATAAAGCATTAGAAGTCACCTTTTTTTTCTTCTTTTTTTCCTCCCACCATTTCTTTCCTGATTAAGAAACCTTGCTCAGAATAACTGCTTTTTAATAGCTAACAAGTAAGAGCCTAAGTAACTAATTATCAGAGATTAGGACTGACAGAGACGGGTAAACCAGACTAGGAGATCTATTTGCAAGTTTTCTTTATTTGCTAGAGTTCTAATTATATTTTAAGTCAGACACACCTTTAGTAGTTACAGGGCTTTTGTAACATTTCTAAAGTAATTACTTATTTGAAACAAACATGCAGGAGTGAAATTTGTGTTACTGCAAGGTCTTTCTTCACTAATGTATCTACTTTATTCTACAAGGTTTTCTTATCTGTTCACAAGATTGATTTGAAGATCAACATCTGCTCACACACTTTGCTCAAGAGAGAAGACAAGCATGCACTTAAAGCTATTTCAAGAACTAGCCAAAGTTTAGTAAATTTAATGTACAAGAGTCACGAGAGGAAAAGGTTTCTCTTCTTTTTCTTCTTTTTGGGGGGGAATAAAATGCAGTGACAAAAATCTTTCTATAAGGAAGTCGTGTTCGACATATGCTTTGGTGTTTACAGCAGGAATATTATCTCCTTGATAGGAGTCTATGTTGACCTTATAAAACGGAGATGCAGATTTTATTGTTTGGTGGAAAGCAAATCCCTTTCACAGATTTTTTGCTTCCTGTTGGATGCTTTTTGCGCAGAATTTCTGATTCTCACAAGACCCCACAGGGCTATGGAGCTGGCTCTGCTCTTCTTCCACTGAGGTCTCATGGGTTGAAGGTGTAGAAATCGACAACGGTTTGTTATGCACAGGTACACTGGCTGATTTTAAAAGATATGAAGAGGCATGTTGGAAATTTTATAAAAAGATGCACACTATTTTAAATATTATGTCAGAAAACTTTTCCAGGGATCTGGGACTTACTTAGACACAGGTAAAGGAAATAGCACTCTAAGAGTAAATTTGATGATGTTTGTGACACAATGAAACTTCACCTCTAATAGAACTTCAAAACAGGTGAGTCATTTTACAACCACAGCTTACTCTTCTATTGCATGCAGATTAATTTCTTATTTATTTATTTATTTACTGAAGGCCACAGAGATCTGCTACTGAAATACTGATTGATCCCTGCAAAAAATTAACTTCAAGAACATTCCCAGATAGAGATTTCTGTTGCTGATGACACCCTAAAGTTGAACCATGTAGGTGGTGTTACGAACACATACTATTTCCAGCTGTTGTGGTTTAACCCTGGTAGGCATCTAAGCACCACACAGCCACTCCCTGAGCAGTGGCAGCCCCAGCCAACCACTACTACCTACCCCACTGTTTTATTGCTGACTCTGACATCATACCACGTGAGATATCCCTTTGGGCAGCTGAGGTCAGCTGTGCCAGCTGTGTCCCCTCACAGTTTCTTGTCCACCCCCAGCCTCCTCTCTGGTGGGGTAGAGTGAGTACCAGAAAAGGCCATAACACTGTCTAAGCACTGCTCAGCAGTAAAAAAAACATCCCTGTGTTATCAACACTGTTTTCATCACAAATCCAAAACATATTCCATACAAGCTACTAGGAAGAAAAGTAACTTCTCAGCCAAAACTGGTACACTAGTTTCTTTTCAGTGCACTTCCTTATGGCTTGGATTTTATTTTTTTTTTTTTCAGAAAGTAGCTGTCAACTAACACAGAGAACCAACAGAGGCTTTACAAAGGAGCTTTCTAAATGCAAATGTTTCATTCTTGGGATGCTCAAGAAGTAGTAGTAGTATAAATAAATTATCCACATGAAAAAAAGGATAAAGAGTGTGTCTGAATGTAATTTTTACCTAGTGTCTTTAGGTAAAGGACGATATACACTTTTTCTTTTTTTAGGTTGTTGTTGGAGAGTTCTGTCATGACACTTTAGAAACCACAGAAATTCTGGGAAAAAAAGGCTAACAATCTTTTCTTTAAAGGCCCTCATCTACCTTGTGACCTTCTGTGGTCGTAATATAATTAAAGAGATACTAGTAATGTAAGATTAAAGAATGATAATTGAAGTCTTTGCAACATTCTTTTTACTTTTTGTGTGTATCTTCATGATTTTCATAGCTGTTTTGTTTTGTTGTTTTTTTTTTTTAAATACTATATCCTCACAGCATTATAAGCGTTCATTGCACACTCAAGAGAAACATTATTCAAACAGCCCATACGAAATGTTATGCCATTATGTTCTGAGTTATGTAATGGTAAGTTAAAGAAATGACAAACTTGTCTTACTAATAGTCTTGTTTCAATAATAGCTTGCACTGGACCAAAGGATGTTACCTGAATTTTGTCAATGTTTGAAGTTTTCAGGAAAACAAATTCATAGAATAATAGAATCACAGAGTAGTTAGGGATGGAAAGGACCTTAAAGATCATAAAGTTCCAACAATCCTGCCATGGGCAGGGACACCTTCCACTAGCCCAGGTTGCTCAAAGCCTCATCCAGCCTGGCCTTGAACACCTCCAGGGATGGGGCATCCACAACTTCTCTGGGCAACCTGTTCCAGTGTCTCACACCCTCTCAGTAAAAAATTTCTTCCTAGCATCTACTCTAAATCTGTCCTTTTCCAGCTTATAGCCATTACCCCTTGTCCTGTCACTATACTCTCCGATAAAGAGTGTTTCCCCATCCCTAGTGTAGGGCCCCTTTAGGTACTGGAAGGCTGCTATTAGGTCTCCCGAGAACCTTCTCTTCTTCAAACTGAACAATCCCAGCTCTCTCAGCCTGTCCTAATCCCGGAGGTGCTCCAGCCTTCTGATCATCTTTGTAGCTCTACTCTGGACTTGCTCCAACACATCCATGTTTTCTTAACTTGGGGCCCCCACAGCTGAACACAGTATTCCAGGTGGGGTCTCATGAGAATAGAGTAGAGGGGGAGAATCATCTCCTTTGACCTGCTGCTAATGCTTCTTTTGATGCAGCCCAGGATGCAGTTGGCTTTCTGGGCTGCAAATGCACACTGCCGGGTCATGTTGAGTGTCCCATCTACCAACACCCCCAAGTCCTTCTCCTCAGGGCTTCTCTCAAGCCATTTTCCTCCCAGCCTGTATGTGTGCTTGGGATTGCCCTGACCCACATGCAGGACCTTGCACTTGGTCTTCTTAAACTTCATGAGGTTTGCCTGGATCAACTTCTCAAGCCCGTCCAGGTCCCTCTGGATGGCATCCCTTCCCTCCAGCATGTTGAATCATAAAATCATAGGACGGCCTGGGTTGAAAAGGACCATAGCGATCATCTAGTTTCAACCCCCCCGCCATATGCAGGACCACCAACCACTAGACCAGGCTGCTCAGAGCCACATTCATCCTGGCCTTGAATGCCTCCAGGGATGGGGCATCCACGACCTCCCTGGGCAACCTGTTCCAGTGTGCCACCAACCTTTGGGTGAAAAACTTTCTCCTAATCTCTAACCTAAACCTCCCCTGTCTTAATTTAAAACCATTCCCCCCTTGTCCTATCAC
>WKFP01013841.1:135368-159386 GCA_011057875.1 Pterocles orientalis
GGGAGTGTAGTGAGAGGACAAGGGGTAATGGGTATAAGCTAAAAGAGGGTAAATTTAGGTTAGACATTAGGAAGAAATTTTTCACTATGAGGGTGGTAAGACATTGGAACAGGTTGCCCAGGGAAGTTGTGGATGCCCCATCCCTGGAAATGTTCAAGGCCAGGCTGGATGTGGCTTTGGGCAACCTGGTCTAGTGGGAGGTGTCCCTGCCCATGGCAGGGGGGTTGGAACTTGATGATCTTTAAGGTCCCTTCCAACCCTAACCATTCTATGATTCTATGATAATCTAGTTCTAGAGCCATCTTTATCACATACTTAGTGCAGCCCTTGCAGGCAGTGCCATCCAGATGAAGTGTGCTTTTTCACACAAGCAATACATCTGCCTCTACCTGGAAGTGGGAGTTTTTCAATTAAGAAAGGATATACAAATTCTCAGTTTTCACATTACAGCAGCTGTGTATGACTGCTGTTATATAAGGGAAAGTAAAGCCTGGCACAGTTGCCTTTTTCTCAGATGTTTATGCATTTGCCTTGTTATTTGTTGTATGTAATATTACACTTAACTTTGTAGTTACATAGTTCCTGTTTTGACAAACTTGAACCAGGTAATTGATTTTATAGACCTTTAAACTATCAAAGTATTGTTTTCACACAAGCACAATTCTACCTAATAAGTAAGATGGTCTAATGCAAGTTGCCTCATAAGCTTCTACCTAATGCTGCTCTTGTGAGGCTGCACCTGTCTCACAAGCTGCATCCAGCTCCAGGGGCCCCCAATATAAGAAGGACGTGGATCAGCTGGAGGCACTCCAGAGGAGGGCCACAAAGGTGGTCAGAGGGCTGGAGCACCTCCCAGATGAGGACAGGCTGAGAGAGTTGGGGTTGTTCAGTCTGGAGAAGAGAAGGCTGCGGGGAGACCTTATAGCAGCAGCAACCCTCCAGTACCTGAAGGGGGGCTACAAGAAATCTGGAGAGGCACTTTTTACAAGGCCATTTGGCGATATCACAAGGGGTAATGGCTTTAAACTAAAAGAGAAAGCCTTGATGCTGTGTAATTTAACTATTGCTAATCAGCAATAGTCAAAACACTGGTACATTATCAACACAGTTTTAGTCACAAATCTGAAACATAGCACCATATGGGATGCTATGAAGAAAATTAACTCCACCCCAGCTAGACCCTGTACAGAGGAGAAGACCACATTTTATTTACAACTGCAGTGCATGCAACAGAATATTCCACTGTGCTTAGTGGAATATTAATTATGATGGTAGACTTGCAGAGAAATAGAAAAAGGAGATGCAGTCTTTTTACAGAAGATTATTGTTTGCTCTATTTTACCGATTATTGTTTGCTCTATGAATTATTTTTCACTCTTGCTCATTTTGAATACAAAGTTTTTCTTGAGCCTGCTTGTCCTCCTCCCTCATCCCTTTTCCGTGTTTTCCTTTCTGATAGTTGCAAAATTTTCCTGAATTTCTTTCTCTGAGTTGGTTCTTATTACTTATTCTTAAATTTTTCAATGAACTCAAGCCATTGAAATGACCTTAATAAGCTACTATTCTATTGTGAGACTTACAAAGTTCAACTAGCTTAGTTTGTGTGAGTATGCATGTATTTGTTTCAGTTAAGTGTTTCAAGGTACGTCAGCAACTACATCAGGAATTCTTTTACGTATTTGAAGAAACTGTCAGAAAAGAGGTTTACCTTTGAAAATACCATATATATTTTTAAATTACCACTAATAAAAAATTCCTGGTCCTGATGTCTTCTTCATGAGTACATTTTATTGAGCAATTTATAAATGGGTGATTACTTTTCTTTTTTATCTCCAGAGTTATCTATCAGAGTTTTTATATTTAAAGAAACCCCCTAACTTAGCGATAACTGTAAATACTTTGCAAACTCTATTTTTTATTAATTTTTGGAGCAAATGGATTCGTACCCATTTGAGTGTGCATAGTATAATAAATTGTACAGGAATCACTTTGTTAACTAGCAAATCATAGAATTTATTAGTAAGCACAACAAGCGAAACAGCGCTGGGCGGCCACGGGAGTCTGTGCTATACCGTCGGTGTGCGCTTACACTCTCCACAGTCCCCCTTTTTATCGTTGGTTTCTTCTGAATTACGTGATCTCTCAGGCTTGGCCGTTCAGCGTCAAGGGGGGGGGGATCCTGTTTTAAGAGATTAGGGCAGCAGTTTTTCGTCTATGTTGCTCTTCTTGGTCTTCTTGCAAAAGACGTAATTGCTCCATCGGCCTTGAAACTGCTGGTCGCATACTGTTCCCTTATCGTTCTGTCTTGAGACATCTTATTTCTTACGGCAGGATGTCTCAGCGTCCCTGGCTGTCTGTTAATCTTTAGATTCTTAAAGCATAACTTGTCCTTTACAGCAATTACAATGAACAAATACCAACAATATATCACAATCCCCCCTTTTTTTATTTATCATTGATTTTGTTCATTAGACCTTTGTAATGCCTGACTACTGAGCATCAAAATTTCCGTGTCTTCTTCCACACTTATTGGCTCGTATTTAGCACAGGCTAACATCAAATGTGCAGCTTCCAAGCGGCTTTTTACAATTGCAATCAATCTATTAAAAATACATGGTCCGATGGTTAATGCTATTACAAATAACAACAACGACCCCGCTATTGTTGATAATAATGTAGTAAGCCAAGGTGAATAGTTAAACCAGGATTTGTACCAGTCTTGCTGAGCCTCATTTTCCCTTTTTCTTTTCTCCAGGCCCTCCCTCAGTTTTGTCATTGTGTCTCTTACCACTCCTGTATGGTCAGCATATACACAGCACTCTTCTTTAAGAGCTGCGCACAATCCTGCTTGCTGCAGAAACACTAAGTCCAATCCTCTATGGTTTTGTAATACCACCTCTGAGAGTGACCTAACGGACTTTTCCAGGGCAGAGATGGACTGCTCAATTCGGGCTAAGTCCTCGTCAATGACAATGCGTAAAAACATGGATTCCTGGCTTTGACTAGAGAGGCCACACCAGTACCAGCTCCCGCAACTCCTAGAGCCAGTAGTGTGGCCAGAGTTACGGCCGTGAATGGCTCTCTCTTTTTTAAATGGTAATTTGCTACTGTATGTTGAGCATACATATATTCTTCAGAATGGTATAGAATCTGTGGTATAATTATCACCTGTACATAAAAATCATGAGTTACATTAAAGAATTTTAATGGTAGACAAGGAGTAACTCCTATCGATGAACAGACCCACCTAGTATTTTTAGCTGGAATTAACCATTTAGCTATTTGATCCCCCTCTTCTGTAATGTTACACAGGTGTCTTTTTTTACTAGGGACCGTGCCTATACATCTACCCCTTTCGGCTACTTGTGTAAGAGTTACCCCTACATCTTTTCCCCAATTACACTGTGGAGGGTCGCTCTCATTCGTACGCATGGGTTCACTCAGATCGCCGATGGCTTCATAATATGGGGGCCTTATGCTAAAACATAACCAACAACGTTTAGATGCCCTTGGATTTGTTTGGTTCTAGACAATGTGTTACCTTCACTTTTCTCCTCCTCTGTTACCTCATTGACTGTTGTTATTGTCGGCATTGCTACAGGACTATCAGGAGAGGTGTGTGTTCCTGAACAGTCTGTGGGCCTCACCCCTGTTATATCCTTTAAAATGTCTTCTGACAATACTTTGTTTGGCCCCACTGACTGCAAAATCTTGGTCTCTTCTTTCCTCATAAGAATTAAAACTCCTCTGTCCACCCCATTCTCGTAAAATCTAATACCCCACACCTTTCCCAACAGCCAACTGGGGTCTTCTTGCTGAGTCACATTTAACTCCAGGTAACTACAGTTCCCTGAGCACAATGGGCTCCCCTTGCGTCCTCCGTGAGCCACTACCCCTGCTCCAGGGACGCAGATTGTAGTGCGTGCAACCTGGCGGTCCATAACTTGCCTGTAGGAATTTGTCCTTACCAGCCCCAGGACTCCAATCAGTAGCAACCGTTTCACACCCCCAATACGCGCAGTAATATGCATTGGGGTAATTACAATACCCTCTCCCGGGGTTTGAGCCTGGACAGAGATAAAAGCTCGATCGATTAAAGCACATATCTACTATTACTAGATTACATATAGTTGTTCGGAAACTTGGAGCCCCGGCTGTCGTCACTTGTTGTACGACTGTTTGGTCTTCATACCTCATCAAAGTCCATTTAAAAGGTTGGTGCGGATGGTGTCTGGAAATACAATTACCGTAATTTATCACCATAAGGATACCGACCCCCACGAACCAAAGGAGAGGATTGGAGCCCATTTTTCAAAAAGTCTTTGCTTCCTTTACCTTCCCCACCATTTTTACTCCTCTGCCTCCCTTGTCAGTTCGGTTGCAGCGAACTACAAGGTATGAATTCTTCTCGGCAGCAGTAGTATTCTTCAGGGGAAACGAGAAGCTTGGAGGCCTAATCAGGGTCTCCTTTCCTCTCTTCAGGGGGATATCACAGTACCTTATTACCCTTCAAGCTCCTCTCAACAATTAGTCCAAACCCCGATCCTCCCAGCCCTCTATTTTTTTCAGTTTCTTCCTAATATCTGCCCAGGATTTTGCCACAAACAGAGTTTTTAATAAAGCCTCCCCTACAGGAGTTCCTGGGTCCAGTCCTGAGTAAAGTTGCAGACTTTTTCGGAATCTTTCTAACCAATCTGTTGGGGTTTCATCCTTCCTCTGGTGTTCGTTAAAAGCCTTATTAATATTTTGCCCTCTTGGCACAGAATCTCTGATTCCTTGAATTATCATTTCTCGGAGATCAATCATATTGTTCCTATGAGCAGGGTCTTGATTATCCCAATTAGGCCTTTGAAGGGGCCATTTTTGATCTGCGGCGGGACCGTGCTGGTGTCTCTGGTCCCAATGTCTCATACCAGCAGTTCTAATCATTCCCCGCTCCTCACTAGTAAATAATATTCTCAAAATTGATTCCATCTCATCCCAGGTGTAAATATTAAGGCTGAGGAACTGATCAAAACGCTCCGCTACCCCTAGCGGGTCTTCTAACAGATGTCCCATTTCCTTTTTAAAATCCCTCACATCCCCCGAGCTGAGAGGCACAGATACAAATCCCACTCCAGGTTGGGGTCCTCCCATTGCCGTTTCCCTTAAGGGGTATAATCTCTCCCTGTCTTGAGATCTTTGTCTCTGGGTTTGGCTCCGGGTTACTGGCCCCCGGGCAGTCCCCTGAGGACTGGGGATCAGGAGGTGACGGAGCAGAGGGTGGAGAGGGTGGAATGTAAAGAGGTGGAGATGTCAGGATTCCAATTCTTGATCTTTTTTCTTCTTTTTCCCCTCCCCTCCTTTGAGGGGGTATAATTTAGTTCGGGCTTCGGAGGTAATCCGAAAGGACGCATGTTCACTTTCTTCTGAACTAAACGGTTCTTTTGAATTGACGTAAGTATTAAGATCCTGGCACATCCAGCCCTCAAAAGATCCAAATATGGGCCAATACGGGTGGTCTGCCCGAATTTGTTTACCACCCCATACCTCGATACAATAATGAATCATTTTTGCCTTGTCTTTCCCCCTCCTAGAGGGGGAATAATTGCAATTTTTGAGCATAAGCACCAGTGGACTATCTGGAGGAATGGAGGGTAACCTACCCCCACCCATGGGATCAGAAGGCTTACTCTTCTTCTGTCCCATCTTCCAGAGCGCCTTCGCTCTCTCTCACACTCGCTTCCCCCTTTTCGTGGCCCAGTCCCTCGCGGAATGTGGGAACTGCACTACCGAGGGGTCCACACTCGTGTCGTCCTACTGGACATGTCACAACGCCACACTCTGGGTTCCCAACCCCTGCCGAACGGGTTACCGGCCTATACTTACCCGTCCTATGGGTCTTCGTTCGGCCTTCGTGCACAAAGATTACATAGGGGTTACCGGTTTTATTCGCTTGTTGTCAAATTTAGAGTTCGTCGGTGAAGAATATGAATGGGAATATTCCTATCGGAGGCTGCTGAAATCAGAAGGGCGCCCCCTCCGAGGGCCTCCCAATCAAAGTGCCTTCATCTGAGTCACGGCACCAATTTGTAATAAATTGTACAGGAGTCAATTTGTTAACTAGCAAATCATAGAATTTATTAGTAAGCACAACAAGCGAAACAGCGCTGGGCGGCCACGGGAGTCTGTGCTCTACTGTCAGCACACGCTTACACTCTCCTCAGTCCCCCTTTTTATCGTTGGTTTCTTCTGGATTATATGATCTCTCAGGCTCGGCCGTTCAGCGTCAACGGGGGGGGGGTTCATCCTGTCTTAAGAGATTAGGGCAGCAGTTTTTCATCTGTGTTGCTCTTCTTGGTCTTCTTGCAAAAGACATAATTGCTCCATCGGCCTTGAAACTGCTGGTCGCATGCTGTTCCCTTATCGTTCTGTCTTGAGACATCTTGTTTCTTACGACAGGATGTCTCAGCGTCCCTGGCTGTCTGTTAATCTTTAGATTCTTAAAGCATAACTTGTCCTTTACAGCAATTACAATGAACAAATGCCCACAATATATCACACATAGCATTTGTAAATCCATTAAAAATGAGCTACAACTATTTTCAGGTAAATTAGCATGTAGTGATTTTAAGATCTAAGATTTTATCAGCTACAAGAGTTAGAAATTAAATAATTCTTTAGAAAGATAAAATGTCAGGTGACCAATAGGATAAAGAAGGCATTATTTATTCTGATACACATATTTTAGCTTCAATGAGGAACTGATCAACAACAAACTATAACCAAATCTGGTATGCAGATTATTGTAATTTGAGTTCATTTTAATCTGTTTAAGGTGAAAAAAGACTCCATTGACCTAGAATACATTTCCAAATGTGGTAGTTTCTCAATGTGAACAGATTTTAACCTCTAGATAACAGATTGCAGTGTGAGGAGGTCAACTTTCCAACAAATGCAGCTATATCTTCAACACTTATATACTCACAAAGGTAATGAGCAGGCTGGAGGTTTTCTCATGTTATAGTGAGCACTCATGGGGCAAAAGCACTGACTTTAAGAGGTAATGTGGAGAAGGAGTAGTAAGATTAACTTCTAAGCTAAAAGGTTTTACAGTGCTTACAAACCTCAATTTATTTCAGTTCCCTCTAGCTTGCTTTCATTGGGCAGTAATGATTTCAAACCTCATCTGTCTTGGATGACTGACTTACACAGCCCATTGTGTCAGAAGGGGTCTCTTTGTTCCTGTGAAGTAGTCCATACTTTTTTTGCAGATGACCATGAAAGGTTACTCGGGACAAGCAGGAATAGCCTTGGGACTAAAGTTGTGAGGGATGGTTGAGTTCTGCTGCTTCACCCAGTCAGTTCAGAGTAAAAGTGGGATTTCAGATTGGAGTCTGCTTGCGTAGGGAGGGGCTGCAACAGATAAGAGGACAAGTGAGGAAACATTGATTTTGGCTTTGATATTTTCTTCTGCTTTCAAGTGTAAAGACTGCTTTCTTTTGAAAGGTTTCAGACAAAAGATGAGAGAAATAATCTGTTTTCTTTTCATACACCTCATCTTCTTTGTGGCATGGAGTCTGGTACAGGGCCACTCTGTGCATATTTTGCTTTCTGTTAGTGTCAGCAATCTGTTTCACTTTTAATCTTTTAGTATGAAGTGCCATAGAAGATACAGTTTATGTATCAAATTCAGAAGATACAATTAAAAAAACAGAAATTAAGCATTTTAATTCAAATTGTTTGGTCTCTTTCAGATGCTGACAATAGTCATCTGAGGGCCATAGGCATAGCTTGTTATTTTTTATCTTAATGTTCCTTCTTATTAAATAGTGATAAACTACATATAATATGCAAATAATATTTTAGTCAAGGACTAGAATTCGGGATTTTTTTATCCCTAGTGAGTTTCTTCTCATGATTTCTCTCCAGTCCAGCAAATCTGGAATTTCTTTTTCCTTTAACAAGAGCAGAGGTCTCTCAAGGGAGTCTCATCTGTGGTTAGGGCAGTGCATCCTCTCAAAAAAGAGTTCTGTAGCTGTTCAGTGTCTGCAGTATCTTGACCCCAGTGCAGGTCTCTGAATAAAAGGGACAAAAGAAAAAAAAAAAAAGGGGGGGGGGGGAAGGAGAAGAAAAGAAGTGCGATCTCAAATAGCTAGAAGTATGTCTTTGAGAAGGATATCTTGAAAAAATTGAGTTTCCTTTTTCATATGAGTTTTTTTTTCCCTGCATCCTGTATGTATCTCATTAGATACATATACAAATATGGAGCAGGAGTGGACCAAGGATAGATGTTTACGTTAGCTGAAGTTCTATAGTCAGTGGAAAAAGACAGGTCCCCATAGAGCACAGTTTATTTTTTCCTGAGATGGAAAACTGAATCTAACAAACTGTGTTCTAGAAACGCCTGATTTGCTGCATTAACTACAGAGAAATGTAGAGGAACAGCTTAGAAGTAGATATTTATACTGTGAATGCCTACTGTTAGGTGAGATGCCTCTAGCCCACAGAAAGATTGGCACCAGGCAGTTCCCTGCCCTGGATGCTGGCCACCATGAGCCATAAAAAAAAGAAAGAGCATAATTTAAAAAAAGGGGGAACTATTTATTTATTTTAGGGTGAAAGTTTTCCAGACACATCGCACTTCCTCAGAAATTTCAGACATCAGTGAAAAATAAGTTACGAGGCTTTTCTGCTCAAAGAAAATAATTTGGAGCATAATTCACAGCTGTGTAAGACAATTACTGAGATCTATTGCATACTATAGATGCCTTGCTATAGTTTGCCCTAGTCTTTCCTACGGTGTTGATTCCAAGTAAATATGCTTAGCTGAAGGACACATGTAATGCAGAAAGATTCATCTTACTACTAACAGCTTCATTCCTGATTTAATTTAACCATGATAATGATATATAACTTGAACATGCACACTAAATTGTTTGGCATGAAAGAGAGAATGGGCTGAAAGAGAAGTCATAGTTTTGTGTTTGAGAAAATAAAGGAGGTAATGGCAGTGTTAGTGAATTTTATTCAATCAGTGTGAGAAGAGGGCATAGGGAGTTAGGTGAGCCCTGGTTAGTGTTGACAAGAAAAGGGAAGGAGGGTGAATGGATCATCCAGGCAGCAATCATGAGCAAGACTAGTGTGGGGCTGAGTTTTCAGAAAGTTCTGTCTTGGGTGAGTAGGGGCCCTTCCCCTGAGCTGAATTTGAGCTGTAGTCAGGAAAAGAGAGTTTGTGGCATCAGAAGGCAATATTCTTTCTATGGTGCCTGCACTGTGCCACCTCTATCTCTTTTTTCCCCCTTGGATGTCTGGCATAAGGTGGGAGGAAAAGAGGTCACTGAACTGGAGTCATGTTATAAATAATCCTTGGCAGGAAAATTTTGGGAACCAGAGATGACCTGTGTCTGTAGAAAACAAAGAGGGAACAGTTACTGGAAAAGAAACTGAGTGGGATCAACGAGGGGTGGGTCAAATACTTTAGATAAAATACTTTAAAATTGGTTTAAAGTTATGTTTTGACAAGCATTTTAATATTTTGAGGTGTACAACAATGTTAATAATGGCTAGGCTAAAACCTGAAAGTATTGAGACCAAACATTGTATACTAAGCAATAGATTCCTCTTATCAAAGAACTATGTGGCCTGTTTTTCCTGTTCAGTCTTCGCTGACTTCTGAATTTCAGCTGTCATATATTTGTGACAGATTGCTGTGGCTGTGCTGTAGATCAGAACTAATCACAGACCTCTGAACAGATTTAGATAATATTTGCATTCAGGAAAGCAACAGTATTTCAAGGAAAACTATCAAAACAATGTAGACATGATCACATATATACATTACTATTTGCCCAGTTTAATAACTAGAATATTCTGTTTATTTCCCTAGCTCTTTTGGGATTTTGTAATACTATTTTTTTTTTTTTCAGGATAGTAACCTGCAACATCTTCAAAATGTTTAATGAACAATGATTTTTAATAATGTAAATGAGTCTTTAAAATAGTGATCAGCATATATTATGTCAACAAACATTTTAATTTTCCTTAAAAACACTTAAGTAACTATTTTCAAAAGGGAGGATAATGTTGCATATAAAGAAAATGAACAGTCCTCCCCTAATCTTACACACATCTGTCCGGACATAATACTTTGTATGTGTAATGTTCTGTTACTGATTTTTCATAGAATCATAGAATGGTTTGGGTTGGAAGGGATGTTAAAGATCATCTGGTTCCAACTCCCCTGTCATGGGCAGGGGCACCCTCCACTAGACCAGATTGCTCAAAGTCGCATCCAGCCTGGCCTTGAACAACGAAAATTTGCTTTGATATGAAGCAAAAGACTATGTAGTAAAATAAGAACAAATTGTGTCATTGTTTAAATGCAGACGTTCTAAATTATGCAATGGCATCTGCATCATAGGACACTTGTTTGATAATTTCATATGGGCAGTATTTAATGTATTCCTTAAATTGCATGTTTTATTTAACAAGGTCCAGTGTGAAATGTTTACTGAAATATATACGTGGAAAATATTGTTTTGCTCAGCCAAATTAGACTTGAATAGTTGAGTTGATTCCTGTAAATTGTAGGACAGGAACTGTGTCCTTTAAAAAACAGTTTGCGTTTTATTTTCTAGAGATTGCTCTTCTTTTCACACTGGAATATCTTTGCTGATCTAAACCTTCTTTGTAATGATATGTTTGCATCTTTATGAGAACTGTGCCTATCAAAAACTGTTTTAATTTATTGTGATTTACCAAAAAACCCACAGTTGTTATCACCAAAATGATGAATTAGTCTGGAAATAAAAAATGTGTTTTATAAATTAAATTGATCAGTGCAGAACTTTATTTTGTTGTAAATGTAAATTGTCTCAAGATGGCAGGTTGATGGAAAGCTTTGCAGTTTGATGTTTGGACAGAGTATTTTGAAGACTCTTGATACAACATTAGACATTTACTTTGTACACATTCATTTTACATTAGTACCTTGATTAATGCATTGAGTTAATTCTTGATTGCAGACTTTTTTTATGTCATTATGGAAATAGTGGTTGCTTTCACTATGTACAATTTACTTTTCTTTGAACTGATCTTGACCTGATAAATAGGCTGTGGAAGAAATCAGTGGTGTTACTGAAATGAAGTGCTAGTATTTGACTGATTTTTTCTGACTGATTTATAGAGTAACAGACTTTTTACTCAATCAGATACAGCCATGCTGAGGATGGAAAGTGTGATTACCATTTTAATGTATAATTAAAACAATAAACACATCAGACAGGTGAATTTTGACAGCAATGGGCAGTAGCAGAAGAATGTATCTTGGGGCTTTGGAGCTGTGCAGGGAAAACAACAACTAATTGCTGATGAGGTAGCAAAGACCTACACTTAACTGTACTAAGATCTCAGTTATATGGTGTAGGGAGGCAAATGATGAGTCTTTCCTCTCAAAAATGTTCATGGTCAGATTTAATAGCTATAATCATCTTTCCCTCCTTTAATACTTCTGTACTCAGGGTTCAAATTGCCGTTTGCCCTACTCTAAGCTCTAGGCGATAGCACTGATCTTTCATCAGTGGGGCCAAAAAGGATCAATGGGGAGAAAACCAGGTCTCCGGGTGTTACTTTTTAATACACTTTTTATTGTCAAGGTAATGTATTTTTTGACAACACAATTCAATGAGTATTTTTCTTTACCAGAGCTGTCTTATTTCTCCTTGAGATTCCTGCTGACAAATTTTAAAAGAGGGAGTTTTATGATGCCCCTGAGTAGTTTTGACACTTACTTACTCAAATGCACTTTTCCTCTTTACCTATGTGAAAATGCATAAGCTGACGATTAAATTAGCTCATGCAAGTTTTCTGAAAAAAAAACAAAACCAAAACCAAACCAAAACCAGCAAAACATCTAATATAAACAAGAAATAATATGCACCTTTTAAAAATTGACTTTACAACTGATATGTTCTAATAAGAACAATGGCATCAGGAGGAGTTAGTGTTAGATATCTACTCACTTCACCATAGGAACTCTAGCTGTTGTCATACACTACTGCCACTGTGTTTAAAAGTTTTGTATGTTCACCTAATTTATGTTGTTATAATGCATTCTGCATCTGAGGTTAAGGTAGTATTGGTCAGAACAAGAATCTCCTACATGACTGACAACTCCTTATCAATAGTACCTGTTTTACTTATATTACAGTAAGACTGAAACATTTGTGGCTGTTCTACATTTGGAACTGTTTAATTAGGAACACACTACGCTGCAACATTTAGCAGCCATATGTTATTCTTCTAGTTTGATTATTAGGTGGAGAAACATCAGGTCCTTACTGGTGAGTGTTCCTGTGTATGCTAGTATTAATACAAAAACTTTTCATGTTGCAGGACATACATTACCCTTTAGTTACATTAGAATGCATACTAGATGGGTGTTAAAAGTCTGCATAGAGTTCAGGTAATGTGTGCAGGTATAATAAGGTGCATGTTGAGGAGTGTGTTTTGGCAGATCAGATTTACCAGTCTAATTATAATTTATTTTGTGAGGGCCTCCTTTGTCTTCAGCTAATTTATAAATGTGTTCCTGTATTCCTAAGACACAGGAGTAAATCTCATAGAGTATTTTAAGACGTTTCTTGGTTTGTACAGCTAGGGGTATGAAAACATATATTGTCTTTGCAACTACAGTGCACAGTGTCTCATTATGTGGCAGTACTTTTTAATGTATATTTTAATTGCAAGTACAGGACATTGTTTAACAACAGCAATGCCCACTAAGCATTTGAAAATGTTCATGTCAACTTTCATGTCAAAAAATGGCTGAAGCAAATACATGCTCTCACAGGTAAAATCTGATTGGTAGTACTAACAGAAGTCTTACATCTCTGGGGTAAACACACAGAACCGGTAAGAAATATAGATGTAGATGAGCATTTCACAGTTTCCAATTTAAAAAAATATTATTCTCTTAGTTCAGAGTCAACGTAATAATTATAACTCACCACTTAAACCCTCGCACACACTTCTTCATAATAAAACCTTTAAGTAAGTCAATTAATGAAACAAAACATGACAAAGTGTGGTTACTTATTCTCATAGTAATAAACAGTTTTTAAAGAAAGAAATCATGGAACAGAACTGTTTCATAAAGTCCTACTTCAACTGAAAACCTATTTTTTAAAAATATATTTCAGTTTCAATTCTAATATGCCTGCTATTTAGCACCATAGAAGGCTACCAGGTATCCAGAAGAAAAAGTAAAAGCGAATTTGCCATTTTGCCTCCTCTCAGATTTTTTTTTGTCAGCAACAGAATCAGAAAGAAATGTTATATTAAAAAAAGAAAAAAATAGATAATTCTAAAAGACTTTTCATGCTTTCTCACTGTAGTATTTGTGCATTTTAAAGAAGGAGTGTAAATATTGCATGAGTGCACAAATTTCTCTCTCTTACAACTATACCGACCTATGTTTTCAAAGTGTTCATTACATTTTAATGCCCCCCCTTTTTTTTAACCTTACAATGCATTTGTCTAGGCTCTTTAGAATTCTTTTGTCATATTGTGGTTCCTCTGTTTCCATGTTGCTTCATAGTTATGTCAAATTTTCACCATACAAGTTCTTTGCCCAAAAATATCCAAGAAGTTCTAATTCCCAGACCTTTTCCCCTTGAAGAAAAAACTGGAAAGGTTGCAGGCTTATTTTCCTTTTCTTCTCCTTCTACTGTGAATAATAAACATGTCTGATTTGCTGCAGTGACTAATACTCTCAAGTTTTTTGGAAGACTGGTATGTGTGTGCTAAATCAAACTAAAGTAAATGCTAAATAATTCCCCTGTTGGGTTTTTTGTTTGTTTGTTTTTGTTTGTTTGTTTGTTTGTTTGGAGCCACACTCATTTTCGTAACTCTTTGGGTCACCCTGTGCAATCTGTCTCTTCTCCATGATCAAATATTCTAATGTTCATATTTCTAACAGAATCTCGAAGACACCCTTGGTTCTTGGCGAGAGTGTGTCATCACGGGAGGAAGGCCTACTTGTCTTCTTCTCAAAGAGATCCTGGGATTGTGAATCTCAAGTACAGGAAAGTGTTTAAGGTCCTGAGAGAAACAAGTTTTACAGAAGATTTCTTTCTTGATCTTTTCTATTGAATAGCATATTGATGATACTGTTTTGCTTTCCTTTGGAGATACTAAACTACCTGAATTTTTGTCAACTTTACCACACCTTAGCCTCTAGAAGAGATGAAGTAAATATTAAGTAGAAGAGGGTGACAGAAATAGAGTAATATTAATGGAACTGAAATGATGACTGGATATTATAAAAGTACTATTAGAAGTACAACTCCTGGAGCATCAGTACCTAATAAGGTGCAAAACAATATGTATAAAGCTAACACAATATACAAGGAATGTGTTAGTCAGAGGTCTTTGCAATAAACTGGAAGGTGAATGTGTTTGCCTGCATGAGATAAGATGGCAGGAATTAAACATAAAGCTCAAAACCACAAAACCCCTGACACATCCCTATGTGCAAACTCTCTATGTTAGCAGTACTCCAAGTGAAGAAAAAGATGCTATATTTCAGGGCGATGTGAAGAGAAGTTACTACTGGATTAATCCTTCAGAATGAAAACAGTAAAATTATTGCTTTATTCTGCAGTGAAACTTTAAATTGCAGCACTGCAGAACACATTTTATATCACTGTCTCTGATGTTTCATGCAGACAGGTTTATATAATTGTGTGGTACATTGGACTGCCTGGTTTCTCTCATACCGAGCCATAGAGGAGTCCAACAAAGCTGGGCTCTTTCCTGTCATTTTATGTAGTAAAGTGGAAAGATCTGCTGACTTTGTAGTGAATTCACTTCTCTGCTAATTGCCCCCTGAGGAGTAGAGTGTCAGCAACAAATCCTACCAAATCTTGCATAATGATTAAAAATGGAGAAGCCAAGGCAGCTGAAGTAAAGGTCACTGTATAATCTCTGCTCATTGAAACAAATAAAGTTAATCGTAGTACTCCATCTCTTGTAGATACCTTGATATAGGATTAATTTTTTTTTCTGTTCTCAAGAACTGAAATTTTCCAATTTTTTTAACATTGGGCATAATGTTTTGTTTATGAGCCGTGTGCATTGATAATAATGAGATGTTCGTGCCCTTTCCCTTACATGAATATTAACTTTTAAGCAAGGCTTAATTATACTTTTACATATAAATGATGAGGGAAACACTCATTTAAAGAAAAGAGAAAAACATGGTGAGCAAAGTTATTCAGAGGTATATGGTGATTACATGATGTATTCTCCTGTACCATAATAAATTTGATTGGATGAACAAAGTAATGTTATTCACAATAGTACAAATGTGGAATAAATGCAATCATGTGTATACATATGGAAAATATTGTCTGAGAAGGTTACACAGTGTTATTCAGATATCCAGATCCTGTTGCAGTACAATACTGTTTCCCACTTTCTATATTCCTGCAGGTCTGTGCTGTTGTTTCAGTTTCAGCTAACTAAAAGTGGAAATTTTGATTTGTCAGGATTTTTTTCAGTAGTAATTTGATTTGGATTTGAATTGAACCAAATCCAGAAATTTTCAGAGTTTCACTGACCTGAAATTTTCAGGAAACTTGTTTCTGGGGGAAAATTAATATTGATTTGAAAATGGAAAAAAAGATCTCTTCTTTGGGGTGTGAGGGGGGCTTTTCTGGAAGGTGTTTAATTTCTTTGCTGAACCTGTTCAGGCTGGCAAGATTTGCTCCTTTCTACTGCATTCCTCTAAGCCTATCTCAGAAACCTGGACTTGCTGAGCTGCTTGGGAGCCTTATTTTACTTTAACCTGAGATCTTGAAGGACCTGGTAGACCTTTTGTTTGCTAGTTTCACATCAATGCAGTCATTCTGAACAGGCTAAACAACTGAATAAAGCAAACATTAAACTTCTGAAAACTGAAGGTACCGAATGTAGGTGCTAGCTGGATGTCGGAACAGAAAGCTTCTGGAGAAACTAAAATGTAAATTGTTCCAGCACTATTCTTAAACTGATTTCTTGTCAGCTCTGGTGTGTCTCAGTCTGAATGTAGTTTCTGGGACCTAGATAGCCTTGCAGAGATGATGACTCAGTTTCTGTGTTACCTCATCATTGAACTCAGTATCGTCACTGAAATTCAGGACTGGCTGGTGTCTGCCTGTTTTAGTTCATAATTGTGAAAGACTATACTGCCTGCTTCTTTTAAATGTAAATGTTCCCTCTCTGTGACTCACATCTCCCACTGAAGGTTTTGTTCTCTCCTTTCATTTATTTTAAGTGGTTTATCTTAGAAGTTTTGTAGGGAAAAAATATTACTCCCATCTGGAATCATGATAGGTACTGTCTGTACATGTGCCTACTCCGTGGTGTTTCTTCAGAACAAATTCAGAATAGATTTTAAAACAATAGAACAAATGGAACAAACAGATTTCAGAACAGCAAATTCCTTTTATGAGAAATTTCTGTGAGTAGTTTTCTCTTAGGCACAAACCGACTCAAGACAAGCCTGTGGCTCCACTTCTCATTCAATGTCATCTTGGAGCTAACTGGTGTTTTTCTGAACAAAATAGCTCCCATGCAAAGTATCTGTCTATGACACTGGATTCTATATCTGTTGCACAACAGCCAAGAGACACCATCAGTGAAATCTATATGGATTATGAATTTTACCAGTTCCAGGAGAGCACAGGTAGCCCTGCTGTAACAAATGTTTCTGAACTGCAGAACTATCTTTAAGGTTGCACCTGTACTTTGAATAAAGCAGAAGCAAGGTCTGGTCTTTGGTCCTGAGGCCACACAGTATGATCTGGACCTTTCAAAATACATGGCACTTGGTCTTGGGTGTTTAACAGGCTGTTTGGATCTAAATTAGTCCTATAATGGTGTGGCTCACTGATAACTCTGCAAAGTCAGAAGCTGTTGCATCCAGATTCCAGCCAGAGCTTGTGGCGTTAGGATTCTGGTCTCCCCTTCTGTGAAGCTAAACAGTACTTTGAGCCCCACTTTCCGAGGCTGCGGCTTTGAGGAGAATAGCTGAGGCAGGCTGTCTGAGCTTTGTCTTCAGATTGGACTTGTCAGGCAAAGGGCTGCTGGGCACTCCAAGGTAAATAGATGGCTGCTTGCTCTGAAGGTGACTAGTCAAGGCATTTCACTGAGAGGCAGGAACCTGGTGCTGTCAAGATCTGCTCTGTTTGCAACAAGTCCTGGCCAGGATTGGCAGCAATTCATTGATCTCAAAGTATATTAAATTAAACATGACAGGTTCTTTGAATCAGCAATTTTGGCTTTAATTGTATTTTGTTTAATTGAATTCTATTAAATAAATTAATCTTTTCTGCAATATATTGCCAGTTGGGGTACATTTTAGGTATTCATAGCTGTAACTACAGTACCGGAGAAAAAGGTAATAGCTCATGAAGCTATGCTGGTTTAATAAAGATATTTATTTTAAGGGGGGTTTTTTGTTGGTTTAGGGGCAGGCATTTTTTTTGTTGTTTGTAATTTGGGTTTTTTTTCTTTTCTGGCTGGGGTTTTGTTTATTTTTGTTTGGTTATTTTTGTGTGTGTGCATGTGAGTCTTCTGTTCATTGAGCTTCTGTTTTACACATTTCCCTGTCATCCAGACATTGGATAAATGTACCACAAGACTGGCAGTGACAGCTTTTTCAGTCATGTCAGTTTAATTAGTAGTCCAGTTTAAATAAATTATTTCACTGGGACAATACTTGTGTGTGACTGTAGGATAATGACTATTAAACAGCTTTTTGCCACATTTGGGAAGAAGGCAGAGCACTTGCTCTCTCGCACAATTTTGGGAGATTTGGAGGGCTTTTTATTATTTTTTTTTATGTTCCCAAAGCATTCTAAGATCTTTAAATGAAAGGCAGTAGAGACAATCAAAACATCCATACCCACCACCTCCAAAGCAGCCTTCTGCAACAGCCTTTCTTGGCCTGTTAATGGCTGCCAGGGACACAGAGACTGTGGAATGAGCTGTGTGAAGGCCCCCAGAACTACAGAAGAGAATTGTGACAGAATAAAGGGAAAGATGAAACTCCTGTGACATCTGCTCGTAAAGAAAAAGACTGTAGCACTTGCTTGTTGTTGTCTGCACTGAACAGATTGGATCTCGAACTTAATTTTTGTTTTCTTCAGTTGAAGAAAAAAAAAGTATTTTTTGCTACATTTAAATAAGAGAATAATGCTATTTCCAGGCATTTAATAAGTGGGAATGTCATTCGCCAGCAGAAAAGAGATTATATTAGGGTTGGCTCTGCAGTACCCTTTTTATTGTTTGAAGTCACAATTATTCTCTTTCAAAAGGATGTTAAGCTTTTATATTCAGAGTTTCAACATAGCATCAAGACTGATAACGTAGATAATAATAAGTAAACCTGAAGCATGGGACAAATATACAGTACAAGAAGGATCAAAAATTAATGGTCTCAGGAGGATTATAGATATTCTAGAAAAAATATTAATAAATCCCCCTCTCTTTTCCTTTCCTCAGACAGATGTTTTTACATAAGTGTAATCATCGGTGATAACAGGTGATCTTCTAATGTTATTTACTAGGAGGGGAAACCAATAAACCAAAGTCCCAATGCGGCTTTAATGATGAAAGTCAGTGTGTCACCACTAGATTTAGTGGTGCTGCGTCAGTTTGTATCAGCTGACAAAATATAAAATGGAAAATAGAAACGTAAACACTATTGAATTTTACTTTTAAAGAGGAATTTATTTTCTCTTTAGGATATATTCTGATGGATGTTCTAGACCAGATTCTGTTCAAACACAACTGCAAATTCCTTTAACACAGTGGCACTGTATCAGTTTGGAAACATGATTAGAAACCATTTGCTAGAATTTAACACTCTGTGGTCGTAGCTATTATGTCTACTATGTAGATCCACTTTTACCCTATATACCAGAAGGTTCTTAATTACAATTCTCACTGTGTTTCAGTCCATTTTTTCGGACAGACTAAACCTTAGCTGTTGAGGTAGAAGATTTTTTGTGTAGGTGTGATAGTAATGTGGCAGGGCACACTGGGTCTGCAATTATTTCTCTGACAAAGTACTGAAAGGAGAGAGAAAATCAAATGTGAAGAGAGTGGAAGAATGCTTGCTGTCTTTATTGTGACAATCTCGGCTTGGGATACACCTGGTTTTTGTCAATGCAGGTCATATTGTTTACAAGACTTTTGTTTGTGATCACATCTTCTGTGTATTTACTGTGCTATGGCAAAACTTATTATCCTCCTGTTTTACAAGTTTCCAGCTGGTACATCCAGGACTGCAATTAAAAGAGTAAGTTATGTACATACATTTTACGGCTGAGTGTTAGGAAGGAAGGAATTGCTGGGCCAAAACTTTCAACATGGAACTTCTGCCCTTAGAAACACTACCTGACAATAGTCATAGGTTTTATAATTATCATTAATTGTTGAGCTTGTAATCTATGTTTTCTCTCACCTTTTGGTGTTCAGGCTTTCCTGTGCATTTGCCCTTCATAGAGATGCAGTTTTAAAGTATATGTTTAAAATAGTGAGGAGCACAGAGAGGTACAAAAAGTACGGTCAGTATTTCTGCAGATAGTAAGTATACAAGAAAAAAAAATCCTAAGACTGTATTTAGTTGTTCTACAGAGCTCTACATTAGCAGTCAAGTAGCTTGACTAAACTCTATTAAACACTTCAATGCAATATATATGTTGACTTTGAATTCATTTTTAAGTTCTTGTTAAGCACATTATGTGTTTATGGAAGAAAAGAATTGATGGATTCTTCACCAAATTCTTACAATGACCTAAGGCTTATTTCAGCTGGGAAAATACTTTGGTCAAATTCTACATTATTATATGATTTTAAAATTCTCATGTCAGCCAAAGCAAGCAAGACCCTCCTCAGATGTCTCTGTGTACAGTGATGGAAATGTCATTGATACTCTAGTTCAACTCAGTACAAAATAATACTAAACAGAATCTTTGTAATGGAGGTATATGTCTAAGACTTCCATAAAGTTTCATATGAAGGAGATGGAAATATTAAGTGTTGATAATATTTCTTTAGTTTTGAGATCTAGGGGAGTAACTTCTGTGATTGTCTTGATTTTTCTCACCTCCCTCATTTACACCACAAATGAAAATTATGAAGGTTATTGTGCTTCTAAGATCTTGGCACCTGTTTTTTTTTTTTTTTATCCCTACTCTGTTGTACTGAATTAATTTCTCTCATGTAAATAGAATTATGTTGTCTTAAATCAATTAAATGTTCTCATTTTAAGCTTTTGGAAGGTTTTTATAATAAAATCGTGTCATGCAGAGTATTAGGGTTCTGATTTTCATTTGTATATTTCAATATTATTTTTCCCTTTAACCCTTTAATTCTCTCCCCTATCCTCAGGTGTGGGGGGGAACTGCGTGAGTGGCTGTGTGGTTTGGCCCCCAGCCAAGGGCAAACATCACACAGGTGAGTAGTCCAAATGCCACCTAGGTGAATGTCCCTTAATCCCTCCCTGCAAGCTGTTTCATTCTGTGTGCAATATAATAGGAAGAATATTTGTGAGTCTGTTTGCTTCTCAGATGGACAAAGTAGACTCCAGACCTTGTACTACACACTTTGTTATATTATATTAAGTATCTATTGACATAGGCTTTGAATACCAGCAGCATTGGCTTCCAGTTGTGGGTTGTACTACAGGATCAGCTCTCTTTTATAATCAATTAGTATTTAGATAATCAACGCTTTAAGTAGTTGATGCTTTAAAATAATAAGGCTCTCTCCAAATGTGAGAACACAACAGGAGTTTTGGGTCTACCTTTTCTCTGCAAATTAGTCTTTTCCCTGTTGATTTAGGCATGATATGTTGTGTGATGGAGGAAAAGGTGAGAGTTGAATCTGGTTTTCTGATACTTTGACAAATCTTTTGAGCAAGCCTTATGTTTCCTTCCTTTTTTGTTCCATTTTGAAAAGAAGCTTTCACTGTAAATTCAGAGGAGAAAAGGAAAAGGCGTTTCATTCACTTGAGAATTTCTGCAGGATTCATGTATGAATTCACTCCCTCTACTACCCACCTCCAGACCAACATTCATTTCCAAAGGTACTCTGCATTCTTGGCTCTGAGCTGTGCAGGGGTGAAGGATTGTTTCTTTCCAGTTGGAGCTGAGTTGTTTTATACAAAAGAGATTCTTTAAATTTCACTGTTAAAGAGCAGCCATCTGTTCTCAGAGGAAAAGAAGCAGCTGTTTTTTTTTTTTATTCCAGGAACAGGTTTTGTACTCTGTTTTGCACACTCATGCAAGCATTTGCTTTAGGCTTCAGAAAGTATTCTAGGTGCAGACAAGGCATACAAATCCCATCTGCTATAATTTATCCAACCAGGAAACTGAATTTTAATGGTGAGCACTTAACTCTCTTCATTCACCTTATGACAGAATTTGGGCACCTGATCTGTTTTTGAGAATTCTAATTTAAAAGTGTGTCTGTGTATCACTACGTATAGAACCCTTCACAGATTATTCTGAAATCCATGCAGATGATGGACTAGCTGTGGCAATACCTAGTGTCTCAATCACGGTTTATGAAAGTCCGTATCCCAAATGGTTTGATATCCAAGTAACGTCCTCACAGTGTCTGTGAATGATCCTGAACCCTGTAAAAGCCAACCAAATAATCAAGGTGAGAAGTCACTGTGGGTTTCAAAGCAGTGTTCTTGGGTTCAGTGACAAAAAGCCCTGCTCAGTATTTGTAGTGCATCTGTGTCTTAGCTCATGGGTCTGCATGGGGTTGTGCCATATGAGCTCACTTAGCAACTTGTTTCAGCTCTCCATCCATGCATTATGAAGAGCACAACTGAGCATTTTAGATACATTTATAGAATATTGCTGCTGCTCAGCTTATTGGATGATTTATTTAAAATTAGACAAGACCACTCTTCGTAAACTCAGTCACAGAATGTCAACCAGGATTCCCAAACATCTGTTGTACACCAACTTTCTGTTGCATAAGTAACCAGAACCTCTTATCTTTCTCTTTTTTTTTTTTAATATAGATAAAAAAACCCTCACTGAGGAAAGCAGGTGTTGTGTGTTAAGGAATCTGTGCTACACACTGACCTGTTTAATAGCATGTTGTATACTACTGTTGTCTCCTTGAGGTGGTCCCCCAGCACCTCCAAAGCATGTGGTTTTTCCTCGACCTGCATGGAACCTGCCTTCCAGAAGCCTCTGTTTTCAAATTCGCTACTTTCTTGTCAGCCAAGTATCTTCTTACTGAAACCGTCATAACTGGGATCATGACCAGTTTTCCTCATTGTGATGGCAGGCTAAGTAGGTGTACGTTAAATTTCAAATGGAAAAAACAGCTGCAAGGATCATGCATTTTTCTGCAGCTGGAGGAAACACCTGACAGTACTTCTAGAAAACTTGTCTCTAGTTTATTTTACATTAGTCCCGTAAATTCCCAATTAACTTTCCTAGTATTTCTTTCATCTAAGTATGCATAAGTTTGCGTTTTGAAAGTAACTGAAGTATTTCAAGATTTGAGGGAATCATAGAAAAAAAGCTGCTGTTACATTTGTCCAGAGGAAAATAACAAACTAAATGCTTTCCATTAACAAATTCAGCAACTCACTTTTCAAAATTCATTTAGCTAATATTCTATTGAAAATGCAGAGTATTTCAGTCATAGAATTGATTATAGTAGTAACTACGTTATTGACAGATACTGCAAGTCCAACTCTTAACTTGTTTTCCATTCATGTTTGTTTTTCAACTAATATGATAAATATTTACAAATACAAGCTGCTTCTGTTAGAGAAATATCGACAAACAATTTTCAAGCCATCATTTTGTTCATTCTGTCGCTTAATCATGCTCAAGAAAAAAATATTTTTGAATCAAGTGGTCTCTGTCAGAGAAATTACTTTAATCTGATGCACTCACTGTTGCATTCATCAGGGAATAGAAGTGGAGAATGCTCAGAAGAGGCTTAAATAATAAAGAGCTGTGTATTGCATCAAGGAGGATTATTTTTTTCTACCCCAAGACTTCACTCTGAGAGTTTATCTGATCGGGACATTCCTTTTGAATTGCTTGTTTTATATTTCCACAACAGAGATTTGAATCTATTATGCCTCATTAACACCTGAAGTCTTCACTTAGTGCATAAAGGCACTCTCTGTCTTCACACTATTTATTATTCTGGAGAGGGATTCCAGCAGAGGGAGGTTAGTGCACAGTGCTACACCCTGCTCTTCTCCTAGTGCCTGCAACTCCTGTAATTTATTGGAGATACAGGTCAGATAGATTAATATGAACCCATTCATGATGCGGAGTTGGGTGTGTATTCCAACTGTAGCAGGTACTGTAATGAGATCTTGTCCTTCCTTTCTCTGTGACACTGGCCTAAACTCTAACTGAACAAAAACTTCATTATGATTATCTGTTTCTTTATAATGGTGAAAATGAGGAGTAATAACAAAGCATGACACATTACAATTTCTAATACGATTACCAATGTAATTCCGACTGCTATCTCTCTGCACCACAAAGTTTGATACATAACTGAACAAGACTAAAAAGATTCTCAAAGACCATTTTTATTATTATATAGGAACCTACTCTGACCCTTGTGCATGTGGTTCACACCACGTTTAATTTCTATCAGTAAAAATGTAGGGGAGAAGAAAGGAAGAGTTTCTATGTTTATAAAAAACACACAAAGTATAAACGTCGTAAAGGGAAATGAAAGAACTGTGTGAGATACTTTGATTATACTTCTTAAATGTTTTAAATACATCTTTCTCTTTTCAGGTTCCAGGTTCTCAGGAGATTTTATTACACTTCTTTCCAGCCTGCCCAGTGGAAACATATATACATATAATATACATACACATACATGTATATGTATATGTATATGTATATGTATATGTATATGTATATGTATATGTATATGTATATGTATATGTATATGTATATGTATATGTATATGTATACGTAT
>WKFP01013841.1:174817-199762 GCA_011057875.1 Pterocles orientalis
TTTTTTTTTTTTTTTTTTCACTCAGAACAGGAAATTCCTTGTCAGATCAGCTCTAAAGTGCCAATGACCATAGTGGCAAATTGTCGCGACCCAGCTCATAGAACCACCCTGGGTGGGACGAGTGGGATTCACGGAGGTTCTATATATATATATTCCCTTGGGGCAAATTAAGGTGAAACGACACCAAAGAATTGCATATTGGCTTATAACTTTAATGCATACAATTGTTTAGGGAAAAGAGAAAATGTGGGGTATACAATAGAATTAAGAGAAAAGGGAAATTACTTGGTAAAGACAATACACGAATATTTTACCATCCACTAATAATACTAAATCTTATAGCAATGGGGTAAGAATAGCATAACTACCAATATTACTAGGGTTAGTAATAAGCACCTCTAAAAAAAGCAATCTACATGAAAACCTACTAAACAAGCCCCCGAAAGGAGCTGGCATTAAACTTAACAGAATTACAAAAGAAAACAAGTTACTTGGTAAAGACAATTCATGACATTACCAACCACCAATAACACCAAATCTTACATCAATGTGATAACGACAGCATAATCTCCAACAATAGTAAGAAAACTCCCAACCGCTCCATCTTGGGTTAGGACCACCACCACGTGGTCGCAATCCCACTCCCCCTCCCCTCCTGGTAAGATGGGGAAGGATAAGAAAAAAAAAAAGTGGAACCTCACGAGTTGAATAACGACGGATTTTTAATAATACCACACAAGGAAAGCAAAAGAAAAGAGAATGTAACAACAAGACAAGATATAGAATACAACGGAAACACTGATGCAATGAATATCTCACCACTGAGGGCTTCACAAAAAGAGGGGGGGGGCTGTCTCGGCTAGCTTCCCCTTATATCCCGGGCATGACGTCACCATGGTATTGAATATCCCTTTGGCTATGCCCACCTCCCAGCTTCTGTGAGGAATTAACCCTATCCCAGCTGGACCCAGGACACGGTCGTAAAACCTGCAATCACTTAATCCGCAACCATTCACAGCACTTGCAATCACTTAACCCAAAACCGTTCACAACACTTGCAATCACTTTTCAGTACTAAAATAAACAAATGGAAAACCTGCTAAAACAGCCCTAAAAGGAGCTGGCAGAAAACTTATAACGTGTTGTCATATGTGTCAGAGAGAGAAAGAGATCAAGAGATACTTGAAGAGAAAAAGAAAGGAAAAGGAGAGAAGAGAGAGAAAAGTTTTCACCACTCTTTGGATCCCTGGAGATGAGCGTCGGCATCTTGGGGGGGGGGAGGGTTGCTCGATCAGTCTGTCAGCATCTCAGGAGTCCTCAGGTGGTGGGCGCGAGCCCCTTCTCTTTGTTTATTACAGAGGCAGAGGCCTTACTCAGCAAGGGTTTGCTAATTTGTTGTAAGAGCAAGACTAAGTCCATTGTTAGTGAGGGGAGTAAGGCCTTCAATGTATTCTTCGTTCCTTCTTATCTGCAAGGAATAGAATAGAGCTTAGTGTCTACAACTGGAATGCTTTGAGACATCACAAGGCTTCGCCTTATTGGAGCCTCAACAGTCAATTTGCAGTTTCCGCAAAACTGCATGAATAGTCCTTTACACAAATGCAGTGACTTCCAGGTATCTTGGAAGCAGCTCAAACTTTGAAAACATTTCATAGGGTCGTAGAATACCCAGTTGGAAGGGACCTCAAGGATCATCCAGGCCAACCTTTCTTGGCAACATCACTGTCTAGGCAAGATGGCCCAGCACCCTGTCCAGACAAGTATTAAAAATGTCCAATGTTGGGGAATCCACCACTTCCCTGGGGAGATTATTCCAATGGTTGATTGTTCTCATTGTGAAAAATTTTACGCTTGTGTCCAGTCAGAATGTCCTCAGGAGTAACTTGTACCCATTACCCCTTGTCTTTTCCATGTGACTCCCTGTAAAAAGGGAGACTCCAACTTCTTTGTAGCCATCCTTTAAATACTGGAACATAATAATAAGATATCCCCTAAACCTTCTTTTCTCAAGGCTGAACAAGCTCTGTTCTCTCAGTCTTTCTTCATACAACAGGCTTCCCAGTCCTTTGATCATCTTTGTGGCCCTTCTCTGGGCCCTCTCCAGCCTGTCCACATCCGAAACAGAACACAGTGTTCCAGGTGTGGCCTGACAAGTGCTGAGTAGAGTGGGATAATGAGTTCTTTATTTCTGCTGGTGATGCCCTTGTTGATGCAACCCAGCATCCTGTCAGCTTTCTTTGCCGCAGCACCACATTGTTCACTCACAGTGAGCTTGTTGTCTACCAGGACCCCCAGGACCCATTCCACAGAGCTGCTCCCCAGCCAGGTAGATCCCAGCCTGTGCTGCACTCCTGGATCATGTTTTCCCAGGTGCAAGACCTTACACTTGTCTTTCCTGAACTTCATAAGGTTCTTGTTAGCCCATTCTTCCAGCCTGTCCGGGTCTTCCTGCACAGAAGTTACTATGGGTTGGGAAAAAAAGAAAAAAAAAAAAAACAACCCACAATCCCCCCCCCAAACCTACACATTTTTATAATCTTTTTATTTTTCTTAGTCCTGGTAACATTACTTTAAATTCTTTTACTACTGTAAAAATAGTATGCTACTGAATACTCCAGATTCTTGCTTTTCGTAAAATCTTCAGGAATTAATTGAAAATTTTAAATAACTAGTGAGTGAAACTGATGTTTTTCACTGCTTTAATTTTTTTGCCTTGAATTTTCAATTGGGCTTTTTAGCCTCGCTCATCTTAATAGGGTCTTGTCTTCAAAAAATGATGATTATCCAATCCACCTTAAAGCAGTTCACACTTAAAAGCCCTGGAAATGTGGAAAAAGGATCATTGCCTTTCTGGTCTAGTGTTAGGTGACTATACATGTTGATACTTGACCAGGGCCATTTTGTGTTTTTTTGTAGTTATATCTATGTATGAAAGAAACTAGTTTTGATAAAACCATGAACCTGTCATTAAGTTCTTGCTCTGTGAGAAAGTAGCTGTTTATTAATGTGTCTCATTTGTTTGCCTGTTTTTCCACAGGGTATTTCCATTCAGTGACCCAACTTCATGTTTGGCTAGGTCACTACTTAAACTTTGTTAACAGCAGCTAGTGAAAAATTTTGTCATAGGTAATGAAATACTGTATTTTTATCAGTAGACCTCATCAATGACAACAGATGGCTGATTGATTGATTGATTGATTTTCCAAATGCATAGAAGGAAAAAAAGTAAGGATCTGGATAATATTCCAGAGGTCATGCTCCAGACTCAGACCTAACAGCTTCACTGCGCTTCCTTGCCTGACACAATGCAACATGGTTCACTTAGTATGTTCTTAATATCTCCGTTACATGTAAAGGAATATATTAAAGCATTTAAACAAAGTTTGCTCTCCTTTCCTACAAAAGAGATGCCGTGTTCCTTATCAGAATAAATCTCAATAGTCATCTGAAATTTTAATCATGGTAGACTTTCTCTTACTTCTTCTGCTTGAGTCTTAGATATTTTTGATAAAAGTATTTCAGTATGTTCTTTTGAATGACACCAATTCTATTCTGCTTAAGTTGTCTTTACTCATCTTTATACTGCAATAGTGTATTACTGTCTTACCGTGATAATTTCATGATACATACATCATTTCCTAAAGACCTTTTAACTCCAAAACACTAATAAAGTTTGCTATCAATAATATTGAATATTCATTATTAAATTAATTAGAATAAAATTCAATAGTGGTAGTCATATATGAAATATTTGGGGTTTTTTTTAACACAGAAGATCTAAATAAAAAACCCCAAACTCCTATGTGTATATATATATATCCATATTTTAAAAAAAGTATAAATTTCTATGCAAACCACTGATCCCTTTGTTTTCCTCTCTTGTGAATCTTTTGTATTCTCAGAATATTTTTTCTGAAGAATTTCTAACATATTGCAGACGAACAACTGTTAGCTTTGTTGCTTCGTACTATCAAACAGAAGAAAATTGAGTCTAGGTGAATGTAAAGCTTTATTTTACCAATTAAATCAAACTCTTTTATAAATAGAAATCATCACATGTAAAGCGTGATACAGCTGTATGGAATGTACAATAAACGTGTTCTTTTCAGAAGTGCTGACAGAATAAAATGGATTCAGAACCATACCATACTTAAAGTTCCTATACTAAAACTACTGCAAAACTCTTTTGTGAAAATCTGCAGCATTTTAGACAACTAACATTTCCTCTGTTATGAGGTTTCCTGTAACTTTTGTATTACATCCTTACTCAGAGCGAACATCACTTACCTCTTGTTCTCTTCAGAGTCAAAGGTGTTCTATTTTAACATTTTATCCTTTTAAAAAATATTTTCTCTTGTTGACATAACCATAACTCATACAATATTTTTAACATAGTGAAAATTGTAACATTTTAAAGGAGTTGACACTGTGAACACTGAACTACTTTGTTTAGGTCATTTAAGCCTTTTTCTTTAGTGTTTTCCTATAAAAATATCAAAAGTTCCCATCTGCTTTGTGACTCGCCAGTACTAAATAATGCTTACTTTATTTAATATATAAACTTTAGTTTGTTTACCTGACTAAATATCCTGATGCAGGTGAGTTTGTACACAGTATAAGAAAAAGTCTTAGAAAAAAGCATTATTATATATTGCTCTGCATTGTCTTAAAAATCTATTAGAACTTCAGGCTTTGAATCAAATAAAGTATCCCCACCATCATGACAAGCTTCATTTTAATATTCTGTATAAACTCAAAGGACAATTTGTCTTTTTAAAAGATGAGGTTCTCTCGCAATAAGTTTAAAAATACAGTGTGAATTATTTATGTATCAGGCAGCATAACTAGATGATTCTATTTTTCTATAAAGAATTTTCTCACTTTCATGGAAGTTTATGGGTAGATCAAGTAGTTTTTAATCCACAGTTTTCCAGATGCCTTTTTGTTCATACATGTACTTGTAAGTTATGCCCAAAGTACAGCATTTTCAATTAGGCTGTTCACTAGAATCTATATATAAAAAAAATTGCAGTAAATGCATACATGGATAATCCACTCTTCCTTTCAATATTGCTACTTCTGGGAACTCATGGAAGTACTGTTCCAAAAAGTATTCATGTTTCCTTCTGTTGGGATGTTTCCTTTTCAAGAGGTTCTACCCAACAGCAAAGTTTGTGTGAAAGAAGAGTTATAGAAAAAGCTTCATAGTTATATTTCCTGTAGACCTGGGACAAGCTTCCATTATGGCTTCTAGGGATGTGTGGATACTAAAGACCAACCATTGGCTTTCTGCAGTCTATGAATAGGAGAAACTACCTCGGACTCTTAAAGCATTTGCTGTATTCTAATGCTCTTGCCTATAAAAGAGAAATGCTAAAGAATAGCCAGGTACACAGATATTCTTTGGAACAATTTGCAAGGTTGTTCTTTAATTGCACATACGCCTAGGGTTTCACCCTCCTCCTCTCAGTACTAGCAATGATTAACATTCCTAGTATCAAATTACGCCTTTGGCGTGTTATAGCAGTTACTAGTTATAAGCACAGTCAATGTTGATTGCAAATTAACTTGTTTCTAAAAATCTTAGTTATAGATATTACAGCCTGACATTAATATTAAATGGTAGAACAAATAATGTTGTTTCTGCAAGAGCCTTGACAACTTCAGAATTAATCTGTTTTTACCATCCATCAAAGCACAGTGTTTCTATTTATTACCTCTTTCTTTTTTCCCTTTACTTTCTCCTTTTTTTTAAAAAAAATACTAAATTCAAAATTGTTCATTTTGTTTTAATTTTGGTCACTTATTTGCTTAATGTTTGTCTCAATTTTAAATCCAGTTTTCAGTATGATATGTTACAATGAATTTTTTATCTCTGTGCCTTACTATACATAAAAGCAAAGGACAATGATCATTAAATAATTTTCAAAGTATTAATGAATTACGTAATACTGGATCCTTAAGAAAATGCATTGAGTAACAAAATTCCAAGAATTTCTTAATAGTTAACTCAGCTAGTGTCTTCCAGAACATATTAATTAATTCCTCTTAGGACATGCTAAAATGAACATCATCTAGGTAGCTTATTGGTTTCACATGGAAAAAGCATTCTGTGACACACTTGTGGTGCAAACAAGATTATTTTCCTCCTTCAAATGGGAAAATTAAGGCATAGGCTCTGCAGTGGCTTGTCAAAGATCACCTCAACAGACCAGCCTTCATATTCTGAATTTTCTGAATGTGTTAAAACTAGAAACTGACTAAAATCAGCAAAGTATTGTTGTGTTATGGTTTTGTGTGGTGGGTTTGTCTGGTAGCAGGGAGGGGTCACGGTAATAGCTCCTGTAAGGAGCTGTTAAAGGCTTCCCTGGACTCCAGCTCTGCTGGCAACAAGGGAGGTGCGGCAGTGGCAGCCCCTGTAAGTAACAGCTAAGAGTTCCCCCAGCTGCAAGTCTGCTCTGGCAGCAAGGGAGGGGCTGCAGTGGTGGCTCCTGTAAGTGACTGCTAAGGGTTCACCCTCACCCCCGGCTCCAAGCGTTTAGTAACCGGGAGGGGGAGTAGAGGGAGGAGTACCACTGACGAGTAGGGAGGAGTAGCCTCTGTGAGAAACTGCTGGAAGTTTCCCCAGCTTCAGGCTGGACCCACCCCAGGCTAGGGCTGAGCCAATCGGCACCTCTGTGAATAACATATTTAAGAGTGGGGACAGAACAATGGGTTGGCACAGCCCTGGGCAGGGCCTGGCTCAGGAGGGCTGGTTTGGCTGTCCACCTGTCTGCCTGGCTTCTGTGAGTCAACGTGCCATGGCTTGCCTGAGAGTCCATGTTTTTTTTCCCAGAAGTCAATGAAGACCTGTGGCGAAGAGAGGAGCAAGATTTTGAATGAGACAGCCATGCAGACGGTTGGAGGTATGAAAGGGAACACTCTCAACATTTCCTCTGCAGTGTGGTGGGGATTTCATGTTGACACACAGTTTGTCCCTTGATGCAGGCCATGAGAAGATGCAGCCGTGGAGGAACCCATTCTGAAAAAATGGAGCAGCCCATGCCGGAGCCGGGCAGTTGTCGGTTTCTTGCCCGTGACCTTAAGTGGTGAGTGAAACCCTTCTTGTCCCTGCCTCAGCCCACCAGGTATTTAGCAAAAACTGTCCTTGTGGCTTTATAAACCACGACATGTTGTATGTGGGGATTTGATGTTGCAGGTGTTGTTGAAGTCTCAATTTGCAAAACACAGTAAATCTGTAGAAATAGATTTACAGAAAAATATAGAAATAAGAACAATTAGTCAAAAGCATGGTAGGAGGCTGGTTTCCTTCAGAAGGTGTAACAACAATATCTAGGATGTCTTTTAAAGTTTTAAAAACTTTTTTTTTTTTCATGTTTAGCTGTGTGGATGTTTTTCATTATGAGCTCTGAGAAGTACCATTAAAAAGAAGTGTCTGAACCCAAGGATAAGAGAAGAAACTGGGATTCAGAAATAATGGCTTATGCTGCACTTATTAGCATCATAGAAACCCCTACATAACTTTTGAAGCCCTTTAGTGTCAATTTCTGTAGTCTTTGCAGCATTACACTGTATGTAATAAGAAATAGTGAAATGATCCTTTAAGAAGAGACTTTTATTAACATTTTAATGGAGATACCTTGTCCAATCCACATCTACTAAAAGTCTATTTCTTCTTGATTGAAGATAAGGAAGTCTTTTGTTTTCAAGTAAACCAGCGATATGTTTCAAAATTAGTGCTCAACAATTTCTAATGGATTGAATATTTCTCAAATTTTAGACACAGTGACCAAAACCCAGAAAATTGAAGACTCAGACGTCAAGTTCATTAGAATAGAGAGATCTGCTAAGTGCATTAGCGGAAACAGGTCTCTTCTAGTTTACTGACCCTTTGTGTGTGCTCTGACAAATAAAGACAAATAACAGTTTTGAACACCTGTGTCATCTAGAAATAATATAGTTGTCAGTGATGTACCTAACTTGATTAAGCTTTGATTCACAATCTTTTGAAGAGACATGGGACATCTTAACTTGACACCATGTGTTTTTTTCACAATAAATGGTAACATTCAGATTGTGGCTTTCACTGTTAGCCTCGATTTATTGTATAAAAACCTGTACAAATAATAACTGTAACATGGAACATCTGTAAGTTTCTTGTGGCATGTTTCCTAGATCAAAATGTACTATTCTCCAATTACGTTACAGGGTTTTGTGCTAAATAGTAGCCATATTGCTTCTGCATTGCAACTTCTGCCATAAGTGAAATACACTTCTGCCTGTTGATCTTGCCTCTGTACTGACAGCAATATACAAACAAAACATAGATTATCCAAATGTTAGCAAAGCTTGAATAATAAAATATGTAGACAGAACAAATTTAAACCAACCTTTTATTTTGGCTAACTGTTCAAGATTAGTTTACATGCTCTTTACTCATTCTGTTGACCTCAAAATTAACTTAAAATTAATGTAGTTCTTGAATTTACATGAGAAATTGAAATAGTTACTTCAGAAAGGGCCCTTGTTCATAATAACTCTAAATAATTTCTATTTCTTTTTTTCCATTTCATGGATTTATGCTGTGTTGATGGTAGATTGGAAGCCATAGTTAAAAAACATGACTATGACAATGAGAAACTTTTAATGACTTACTGTATCTTTTTTTTCTTTAAATTATTATTTGCCAGCCTAACTTTTTAATCTATGATAGGGTTTCCTCTGCTTTCAACTGAAAGAGAGTTAACTTTCTTCATAAAAGGTAGTAAGAGGCTGTGTTTTGGTTTTGGGCTGAGAAGAAAGTTGGTAACAGTGATGTTTATAGTTGTTGCCAGGACATTCAAGATCAAGTTTTCAGCTTCTCTGCCATGCTAGACAGGAGAAGCTGGGAGGGAGCACAACCCCAATTGCTAGCCTAGAATTTGATCTCATGTTCGGTATTGAGACCCAAAGTGGACAATAGTCTATTCCATAATATGCATGTCATGCCCAGTATATAGCTGATGGCCCTTCAGCTCGTCCCTTTTTGTTCTGGACCTCTGTTTGTTCCAGTTCCCTTCTTGCTCTAGGTCAGCTTTCTTTCCAGGTTGGCTCTCTGGGACTGGTCGCTCTCCCAGGGTCTTCTCCCTTGCTCGGTCAACTCTCGGTCTGGGATGCTTGGTCTCTTACCAATGTTCTGGAGTGCAGTTTCGGGACTCTTCCTGCTCTGGGGTCATTAGCTGGGAATGGGCTGAACCTCTGTCATTGGGTGGTGAGAGTATCACTGTGTATCTCTTATTTGTATACACTATATACATATATATAGTCTATACTACTGTAATATTTTCAATATTATTGTTGTTTAGTTATTAAATTGTTCTTATCTTAGCCCACAAGTCTTTTTTTTTTTTCCTTTACCCTTTTAATTCTCTCCCCCAGCCCTGAGAGGGAGGAGAGTGAGAGAGCGGTTTGTGTGTAGTTGGCTCCCAGCAAAAGATAAACCCATCATGGATAGCTAAGAATTGGACAGAGCTGAGAGTTCTTTTTGCAGTTTTGAAAAGCCACTTACTACTAAGTAAATAACTTAGGTTGTCCCCTCTCACCTGCCCTTTTTTGGGGGGCATAATTTGCCAGAAATATTTAAAAGTTATCAAATGTATGTTTATAATAATAGTGTATTTATATCAAATGTATCCCAGCTGAAGACTTTCCCTTCTACTTGAGAAGACAATATACTTTGTTCAGTAGCAGTGTTTAATATATTAACAAAATAAAGGATCGATCATTGTTTAATTTCCTCTCACCAGCTGTCACCGATATTAATTGCTGATTCCAGCAGCAATTCAAAATGCTACTCATCAGCGAGGTTGATGTATATACAGCAAAAAACATCTTTTTTTTTTTAACATGGTATTCCTCTTCTTTTGTTCACAACTACTATCTTTATTCTAGTTATCCTTTTGGTGTCTAAAACTTAACTTTGAACTAGAGAAATGTTGTTTTTGTTATCTGTCTTTTTCAAATTAGAAGATCTTAAGTGGAAGCACTGCCATAGCTGTATATGTCAGTTTCTGAAGCGTACCCCTAGCTTTTTTGTGCCCCTACCATTTCTGCAGTCTTTTCAAGTTAGTCTGCAGATAGATCTTTTCTAATGTGCAATGTAAACAGAAGGAAAACAAACTGTACTTTCCCTATGACTGTATAGAATTAAGAAAAAATTAATTCCTAGCTTTAGAAAATATACACTGCTAATTGCCACTGGAAAATTAATAAACACAGGTATGCTTTTGGGACTTATGGAAGATATGCTGAGAAGTCAACAAATTACTATTATGAGAAAAACCATAAACTAATTTCACAGATGTATTTATGAAATACTCCATCAATCCTCGCTTGGCTTGATGTGTGAACACCTGTGTTAGAGACAAGCAAAGTAGTGTTTATGAAAACATGAAAGAAAAAGCATACTGATGTCTTTAAACTCAGTGTCCTAGGATGAAAGAATATATCTATATTACACTGACAAAGTTTGTTCATTCTGAACTTGCTCCAGTATTTTAAAATCAATGGTTTGAATCACTTTAGACTTCAATAGGTACTGTTTTAGCAAGACTAAAAAAATAAATTAAAGCTAATAAAGCTACTACCCTGGATTTTGGGAGAGCAGACTTCAGACCGCTCAAGGAACTCGTTAGTAAGGTTCCCTGGGAATCTACCAGCACAAATGCTGGTTACTTTTTAAGAGCCATCTTTTAAGAGCACAGGAGTAGGCGATTCAAGTATGTCAGAAGTCAAGCAACAGGGGCAGAAGACTGGCTTAGCTGAACAGGCATCTCCTCTGGAACTTGAAAAAAGGTGTGTGGACTGTGGAAGCAAGGTCAGGCTACAGAGGAGTACTGGAGAGTTGCTGTTCAGCACTCTAGAGAGAGAATTCGTACAGCCAAAGCTCATCTGGAGTTGAAGCTGGCCAGTATGGTTGCGAAAAACAAAAAAGGGAGGGTTTAAGTATGTTGACAGTAAAAGGAAGGTTAAAGAAATATTGGTTTATTATTTGAGGGGGTTGATCACTTCACAAATATGGATGAAGATAAAGCAGAGACATTTAAAGCCTTCTTCACTTCTGTCTTTAATGATGGGCTGTGAAACTCCTAGAACGCTGGGTTGGAAGACCATGACTGGGAGAGTGATAAGCTCCCAGCTGACTTTGAATTGGTACAGTATTTTCTGCTACAACTGAATGCTCATAAGTCTATGGGGCCTGATGGGATCAATCCTGGGGCAGTGAAAGAGCTAACTGATGTTATTGTGAGACCTACCTTGTTGTTTATTAACAATCTTGGGAGTCTAGAGAAGTCCCAGTTGACTGGAAGCTGTCAAATGTCATTCTAAGTTTGAAGAAGGGCAGGAAAGAACACCTTACATTATAGGCCTGACAATCTCACTTTGGTGCTTTATAAAGTTATGAAGAAGATTATTCTGAGATTTATTGAAAAACAGTTGTTAAACAATGCAGTCATTGGTCAAAGCCAACATGGGTTCATAAAGGAAAAGTCATGTCTTAGTAACTTGATGTCCTTTTATGACAAGGTTACCTGCCTAGTGAATGAAGGGATGGCTATGGGGTTTTGGGATTTTAGCAAAGTTTTTGATACTTTCTCTTACAGTATCCTTCTGGAAAAATGTCCAGTATATAGCTAAACATGCACAAAATAAAAGTGAACAACTGGCTGAGGGGTTGGGCTCAAAGAGTTCTGATAGTTGGGGTAACATCTGTCTGGCAGACAGTAACTAGTGGCATTCTCCAGAGCTTGATTTGAGAGACAGTTCTGTTCGGTGTTTTTGTTAATGATCCGGACACAGGAGTTAGGTCACACTAAGTAAGTTTGCTTGAAGATACTAAATTAGGACGAACCATAGATTCCCTTGAGAGTAGAGAGGCCTTACTGAGAGATTTTGATAGATGAGAGTGCTGGGTAATCACCAACCATATGAAGTGCAACAAAACCAAATGTTGGGTTCTGTACATAGGACAGTGTAATCCTGGATGCCTGGATGTATGTATAGACTGGGGGACAAGAGAATGGATTGCAGACGTGCAGAAAGGGATCTGGGTGTTTTGCTTGATAGTAAGCTCAATGTGAACCAACAGTGTGCCCTGGCAGCTGAAAGCGCCAACTGTCTCCTGGGGTGCATTAAGTACAACATAGTTAGCCACCTGAAGGAAGTGACTGTCCCACTATACTTCAGCCTTAGTGCTGCTCCACTCAAGTTATAGGCACAGTGTTGGGCTCCACAATATAAGAAGGACATGAAAATACTAGAATGTGTCCAAAGGAGGGAAACACAGATGGTGAAAGAACTAGAAAGCGTGAGTTACGAGGATCAGCTGAGGATATGGGGTTTGTTCAGATTAGAGAAGAGGAGACTGAGGGGTGACCTCATTGCTGCCTATACTTCCTTATGACAGGGAACAGAGAGGGAGGTGCTGATCTCTTCTGTCTGGTGTCCAGTGACCAGGCACAAGGGGATGGGCTATCAGGAGAAGTTGAGATTGGATATTAGGAAAGAGTTCTTCACTGAAAGGGTGATCAATCACTGGAATGAGATCCCCAAGGTCATGACCTCTAGCTCATCGGTGTTCAAGAACCGTTTGGACAATGGTTTAACTTTTGGTTTAACTTTTAGGTTGGCTTGTGTGGAGTCAGGAGTTGGACTCAGTGATCCTTGTGGGTCCATTCCGACTCAGATATTTTATGATTCCATGATGCAGTGTTCTGCATAGCTTTTCCTTTATTTTTTTTTTTTCCATCCAGTGGTTTGTACTTGGAGGCTTTTGAGTGCTTCAGCATCAAGACACCTCTGAGATAAGAACTTTTGATGTGTAGTCACAGGATGTCTGGAAAACCAGACTGCTAAGCAACACAATCACAGAGCAGCTGAAGTTTGAGGGCACATCCAGAGATCATCTTGTCCAGTTCCCTGTGTTCAAGCAGGGTCAGCTGCAGCAGATTGAAAAGGCCTGTGTTCAGTCAAGTTTTGAATATCGCCAAAGCCAGAGACTCCACAACCTCTCTAGGCAACCTGCTCCAGTGTTGAACCAACATAAAAAAGTATTTTTGTACATTCAGATGGGCACATGTGTTTTGATTTGTCCTAGATATCACTGAGAAGAGTCTGGCTCCCTTGTCTTTAATGTTCCCATCAGGTATTTATAAGCATAGATTTCTTATCCATATGCCCCTTGAACCTTCGCTTCTCCAGAGTGAAAAGTCCTACCTCCCTCAGCCTTTCCTCATATGAGAGATGCTCTAGTACCCTCATAATCTTTATGGCCCTTCACTGGACATGCTCCAATATGCTTCTTTTGTACTGGAGCGTCCAGAACCGGACACAGCACTGCAGGTGTGGCCTCACCAGAGTCTGATCAAGAAATAAAGCTAAAGAACAATAAACAAATGACATTAACATTTGCTCTACATGAGCTCAGTTTGGTTCACACCTTCTGCCATTTATCCATGAAATTGCCTGTGAGAGAATACAAGCTGCCTACCCCTGACAGACATTTTGAAATAGTTGCAAAAGAAAGTACATGAACTAACAACTGTCTTTTATGGAAATCAATATGTAAACTTAATGCCATATTGCTCTGCTTTGAGCTGTATCAGTGCTTTATGGTGTACCAGCAAGCTAAAAAAATAAACATTATTAAGGGAAAAGCAGGGTGATTGTTTCCCAAATGAATCAGTCTGGCTTATAGGAAGACAGAACTGTAAGCTACAAGACAGCGAAGATCTTCCAAAAAGCCACAGCAGCAAAAGCTTAATTCTGTTTTGGAGACATTATCCAACAGTGGTTTCCATTCTCTGATTGCCTTTTTTGTTTTCTTCCCATCCCTTTTGCTTTCAGCACAGGACTGCAGGCTGTCTTGCAATTGAATATTTGTTGATATAGATTTTTACCCATGAGCAATACAGATTTTAAAATCAGTGTTAACTGTCAATTTTGTTGATGATGCACAAGGCAAAATAAAGCACAGCTTGTGGTTTTACAGCTTTTTGTCAGCAGTATTGACAGCGGTAAAACCCTGAAGCAGAACCTACACAGTAAATATATATGTGTACTAACAAGATGATATTTCTAGAATTTCTTTTCTAGCTCATAGGTTTTTACTGGCCATATTTTAATTAGTCCATTGCCAACATAAAAATCTAGTGTTTTATAGCTGTAATCAAACATTTGGGAACTATCTGACCCAGTAACATAATTCCCCTTCTGTCTTAATACAAGTACACCTAATTAAATATACTCCACTCTTCTCCCAATAACAGACCTATTTCAGCTTTGACCAATCCATAGGTCTTACACTGAGCACAGCCTTTTGATTATACAGCATAAAAAGCAATGAGAGAAAGAGAAGGGAGGGAAGTTTGCATTTTAATGGGTTTGAAACATTTTTACTTCTCAAATTATATTTATAAAAGAAGCATAGTTATAGAAAGATAAAAGAAATCACCTCTTGAACAGACATTATTTTCTCTTATAAAATAGTAACTACAAATGTCTAAACTTTTAACAAACATACTGACTAAGGTACTATGAAGTTTTCATTACTGGCAAAATTTTAAAAATGTATGGTAATGGTATTAGTTTTCACGTACTTAATAACTAAGTAGCAAAGCTTTAATGAGAAGCTCTTCTGTGAATCATTAACAAATTTAATCTAGAAATTTCACTTTATTGCTTATATCTGTTAAGAATTTGGTCGTACTTCGTTTAGCTAACATGAGAATCCATATTTTATGATCATATCTAAAACCCTGCTTTTCTCGAAGAGAAGGAACACAACAGTGAGAATACTGTTGCACATTTTTACATCATAGCTCTAAAATTGTTTATGTGGATAGGATGTGTTCTAGGATTCTTTATTCAGCACCAGTGAGGCCACACCAGGAGTGCTGCATCCAGTTCTGGGTTCTTCAGTACAAGAGAGGCCTGGACATAGTTGAGAGAGTCTAATGAAAGGCCACAAAGATGATTAAGGGCATCTCTCCCATGAGGAAAGTCTGAGTGAGCTGGGACTGTTTAGCCTGAAGAAGCAAAGGCTCAAGGAGGGATCTTATGAATGTTTGTAAAAACCTGGAAGGGACAGTGCAAAGGGAAGTCAAGCTAGGCTCTTTGCAGTGGTGCCCGGTAACAGGCAATGGGCATAAGCTGAAACATAGGAGGTTCCTTCTGAACATCAGGAAACACTAACTTCACTGTGACAGTGAGTGAGCACAGGCATAGGTTGCCCAGGGAAGTTGTGAAGTCTCCATTCCTAAAGATATTCAAAAGCCATATGGACATGGTCCTGGGCAACTGGCTCTAGGTGATTCTGAGCAGGTCCTTAATCAATTATTTTGTGATTCTGAAGTTATCATCAAAGTTTCCTAATATCGTCCATTATAATTTCATTTTTTCTTCAAACTTCAACATCAAGTTAAGTTTTCCCTGTTGGATTATCTGCTTCTGAGTAACGACATTATGATTAAAATAAAAAATAAATTTTAATCATAGAAAAGAACTAATCTCAGAATCTTAGTGAACAAGGTTAAAAGAAAATGTATTGGTTTGCAGGCAGGGAGAAAAGGAGGGAGGGGGTGGGGAGAGAAGGAGGGAGGTAGTAAGGAAGGACACGATAATAATATGACATCAGACAGAAATAAAAACCACTTTGCCCAGATTTGTTCAGCTGGAGTCCCGTAGATGAAAGAGGTCAGTAACCTGACTGAAGCCCGAAGGGTGACATGGGTGTCACAGAGCAGGTTGTCACCCTGCTTGATTTGTTAGGCATGCAGATGGTGGCTGTTGAAAGCATACTCCAGAACAACTTGTACAGTACAGTAGCATGGCAAGGCACTAATCATATATTGCTGAGTTAATCAATCATTCACCTAAAAGAACAGATGGCGCAATTCAGAAAGAGTCAATTACAAGTGTACAAAAGGGCTCATCAGTATTTCCTGCCTATCCTCCCAATCTGTAAAATAGACTTGTCTGTTTTATGGATTGGCTAGCTGTTAACTGCCAAATTGAATTCACTGTCATGCTTATCTCTTTAGAAAGATAATTTAAAATGGATGTATCACTAATAAATTATGTATAAGCTCAGATAAGAATGATAGACAATAATAAACAAAGCCAAGCTAAACAAAAGGAACTCAGGAGTCGCTGTAAGAAATTAATAGAGTGATCAGTTCCAACAGTTCTTACAGTGATAACATAAAGGCAGGTGATGGCCTTTAACTTGATGTTATTGCCAGAGAGACTGCAAGGTACAGCACACTGTATGAAGCAGTCCATCAAAACCCTAGCACAAAATAAGAAGACTCTGGAATTTGATTTGGAGCCTTAGTCCTGAAGCACTCCAATGAAAGTTATTCAGGCTCCTAAAACTCTGATTCTAAGCATGTCCAGAGTCAATTCAGTTTCACAGAGTATCCTATTACCCATCTTTCCCTCATTATCACCTAGCTTCACACATTGACTGTGGGTCTTGGTAAAATAGCTGTTCCATAAAACAAACTCTCAGATATAGTATTTTACAAAAATCTGATGGCAAGAAATATATTTACCTTTAGTAGAACAAAGTGGTTACCAACTCCACATAAATGACCTTTTACATGGAATAAACATTGGCTGGAACTTCTGAAATGGACAAGGATCCTATTCAACCACAAAGAGCAGAAAGCTAAATTTAATTATTAAATCATAGAATCATAGAATGGTTTTTGTTGGAAAGGACCTTAAAGGTCACCAAGTTCCAACTCCCCTGCCATGGGCAGGGACACCCCCCACTAGGCCAGGTTGCTCAAAGCCTCATCCAGCCTGGCCTTGAACACCTCCAAGAATGGGGCATCCACAGCTTCTCTGGGCAACCTGTTCCAGTGTCTCACCACCCTCATAGTGAAAAATTTCTTCCTAATGTCTAGTCTAAATTTACCCTCTTTTAGCTTATACCCGTTACCCCTTGTTCTCTCACTACACTCCCTGATAAAGAGGGCCTCCCCATCTCTCCTGTAGGCCCCCTTCAGTACTGGAAGGCTGCTATTAGGTCTCCTCAGAGCCTTCTCTTCTCCAGGCTGAACAACCCCAAGTGTTTCAGCCTGTCCTCATAGGGGAGGTGCTCTAGCCCTCTGATTAGTTTTGTGGCTGTCCTCTGGACTCTCTCCGAAAGGTCCATGTCTTTTTTATGTTGGGGGCCCCACATCTGAACACAGTACTCCAGGTGGGGTCTCACGAGAGCAAAGTAGAGGGGGAGAATCACCTCCCTTGACCTGCTGCTAATGCTTCTCTTGATGCAGCCCAGCACACGGTTGGCTTTCTGGGCTGCAAGCGCACACTGCCGACTCATGTTGTGCTTCTCATCCACCAATACCCCCAAGTCCTTCTCCTCAGAGCTGCTCTCTATCCATTCTCTGCCCAGCCTGTATTTGTGCTTGGGATTGCCTCGACCCACGTGCAGGACCTTGCACTTGGCCTTGTTAAATTTCATGAGGTTTGCAGTGGCCCACCTCTCCAGCCTGTCAAGGTCCCTCTGGATGGCATCCCTTCCCTCCAGCGTGTCCAGCACACCACACAGCTTGGTGTCATCAGCAAACTTGCTGAGGGTGCACTCCATCCCACTGTCCATGTCTCCAACAAAGATGTTAAACAACACTGGTCCCAGTACCAACCTCTGTCGAACACCACTTGTCACTGGTCTCCACTTGGACATTGAGCCATTGATCACCACTCTTCGAGTGCGGCCATCTAGCCAGTTCCTTATCCAGCGAGTGTTCCTTCTGTCAAATCCATGTCCCTCCAACTTAGAGACAAGGATGTCATGTGGGACTGTGTCAAAAGCTTTGCATGAGTCCAGGTAGATAGTGTCTGTTGCCCTTCCTCTGTCCACCAGCCCTGCTTAAGTTTGCCTTTCTAACCATTGAATTAATCTGTAACCATAGAAACAGTTGAACTCACCACTAACTGGGATAGAGAGCTCACCAGTTCTTCAGAGGCCTGGCTGTTTGAGGTTCAGTATTTCATGTCCACAGGAAATGTGACCAACTCTATAAGTCTTTTAAGTACAAGGGGAAGGTGGATGCGTGTATCACCATGTGTTCTCACTATGACGCACTCCTCCAGTCACTGAGTTAGGTTGTTTTTCTGCCTTTTCACCTTTCTTCAATTCTTCATGAAGTACAATACAAGTTTTTGTTATGAGAATTTATAACATGAATTATATTCAGGATTGCTTAAGGTTGGGGTCAAAACTGAATATGAGTACTTTTTAAAGAGTTTCTCTGAAAATAAACATTTTTCTCTTCACATTTTACCAAGTTTCTACTGAGGACTTATTAAGTTGACATGTTTAAAATTGTACATTTAAAAACAATCTCTGTTTTCCCATTTCAGTGAGAACTGGGGCTTGATGGTTCAGAAATGTTGAACTGTATGGTATCAATGCTTTGCTCTGCTAGGGTTTGATATCCAGGTTACTTTCCTCCCTTTTTTTTAGAGATAGAACTGTCCATCATATACGGGACACACTCCTTAAGAAGGTTTACTTGTTGGTTTGTTTGCTTCTCTTCCCTAATGTAGATGCTTAAAGGCTAAACGTGTGCTAGCTTTTAGATGCAGACTTGATGCTATTACCTAAATCGTCTAGATACAGAAGATATGAGGATATACACGTTTAGACTGATCATCAAAACAATTAACTTCTGAATGTTACTCCACTTAGTGAGAGTTAGGACATCTGGATTGCTCCCCAAGTTTATAAAATTATCTTTGAACTTCTATTTGACTCAGAATCTCCAAGAGTGCAAAAACTGGAACCCCTCCCCCCAATTTAATATGCATCTGTGTTTCTGGCTTCATACTGTGTTATTAAAAAAAGGGCTGCAGCTTGTCATGTAGTTTTACCCAGGGTCTTTTATTTTTACAACAAGGTAAAAGTCCCGATTAAGAAGGAAAAAAATGAAGAGTTCATTTGAGCATGAAGCAAAGCACCGGACAAAACATAAAGTCATTTCATGTAGTTACCTAAAAGGATCCTAAGGAACTGATCTTCTGAAGCACAGACTTGTGCATGTATATATGTGTGTGTCTGTGCCTGTAGATGTATACAAAGTGATAATTTCTTACAGTTGTTAGAATTTTTTTAAAAACTCATTGGCTGAACAGGCAAATTCAATAGGGCTGAATTCAAATATACTAAACTGGCTGTAGTACGGGGGAAACTAACATCTAGTTCCCTGTGTGGGTGTTTTTAAAGGTGGGTACTTTTACAAATCCTGTTTTAGTGAGGGAAGAAAAGAGTAGTACTGAAAAAATATGATATTTCAGAAAGATGTACCCATAAATTATTGAACACAAAATAAATAGCACAGATATTTGCCAACAAGCTTGTTTCTATCCTGAAACATTGAAGTCCCCAGAATTATCATAGTTGCTGCTATGAGATACAGTAGTTATGAAAAACTTCACTCTTGACATGAAGTTATTAAAAACATTGACTAAGAGGCATTTATTTTATCCGTGTGGGAGGTATAAATTTTTACTGAATGATGGACCTTAATTTAAGATGAGTTTATTAATATTAAAAATAGTCTCCAACATCAGAATGTATTCTTGAAATATCTCACTCTCTTGGGTACTTTACAAAGAAATTTAATGAGCAACAGAGCGTGAGGCTGGTTTTCTAACTCTGATCTTTAATTTGATGATTCCATTTTTTTTTAGTCTTCTGATTTATTGATGCAAATTGAAGCCCCATTCAGGGCCTTTAGGTACCTCCAGGCCAGACTTCAAAGCATTGATCACACTCATTGGTGTCATAGGATACAGTAATTTGAGACCTCTTTTCTTCGGGTTTTGGAGGGTTTGGTTTGGTTGTTTGTTTTGTGTGTTTGGTTGGTTTGTTTTGTTTGTTTCTTGAGTAGAACCAAGTGAAAAATTTGCCTGAAAAAGTGACCTAGAAAATATTCACTCAAGTTTTTATAACTGAAGATATTAAACAAAGCAACAAAAAAGTCTTCTTGGTTTTCATACAGTTAGCAGTTCTACAATGTACAGAAAGATAGAGCACAAGGTCAAAGATTAAATTCAGCTCACCAATTTTATTCTGTATGACTGCCGGTCATAAAATCAACCAGGAGACTGCTAAAGCAAAAGAGAGTAAAAAAGTAAAAGCTATAAAATACATGTAAGTAGGGTTGTTGTAGGGATTTCTAACAACTTTTTCACTCAAAATTATCTTTGCTGGCTTATCATGGTTATTTTGAACTTTCAGAATAGGAAGCATGCAAAGAGATCATTCTGGTAAAAGAACGGAAATCCCACAGAATGGATCGACACAATTAACAGGAGAGCAGGCTACTCAGCCTTGCATGTTGAAGAAAAATTCCTGTTTATCCTAAGAATTTTTGTCATTAAGGTGAAAAACTTTCAAGTTATAGGTCAGGTGAGATGCATATTTAATGGGAAGACTAAAATTTCAGAATGGAGACTGAATGTTAGTTCCAGGGTTACTTCCAATAAGGAGACTGTAAGAATGAGGAGTAAACCCAAAGAGAGAGCAAAACTCTGTTAAATGTTATACATTCAGTAAAATTCTTCAAGCTTCACAAAATCAGGCACAATCAAAAATTAGCCATACCCATCCCAGTTTGTATAAGCAATTGAAATTTCCAAGGAGGCACGGATAATCTATTGTATTTAAGGTCAGAGGTTAAGGCCTCAGTGCTCCAGGAAAAGTAACCTGTTATCTGACCCTTCTTTGATATGTATTTAACTTTAATAATATTTCTCAACAGATCTGAAATATTCCATACTTAATTTCTGCTGCTTAGCAGTATTTCAGAGCTGTTTGAATATCTGAAATGTCTCTACTGTCATATGTTAATAGATGCAGTATGAATTAACTTCATTTTGTATCATTTCTCTTGCTAGTCCCCATGTGTGTTTCAAAGTGGCTTATCTGTAGGAGTTCTCATTAAAAAAAAAAGACCCAAAATATTCTTGTATAATTTCTGAGCCCTTCTTAATTTGATGCATCTGATACTGGGGAACATGCTGACATAATCATAGAATATTCATTATCACCTTTTTCTCTCCTTGCTTAAGAGGTAATCCTAGTCTTTATCTTTACAGAACTGTTTTGGTTTGGTTTTGTTTTGGTTTTGTTTGATTTGTTTTTATCATAGCATTGGGTTACCATAATAATGAATCACAATTACTAACTTTTGTTCAGAGCATGTTTACACAGGGTGAGAATTTCCCCCTTTTTACAGGTATGAAAGTGCAAGAAATGGAGGGAAACAGGATAGTAGTCTTCATTTTCCATGAGATTTTCTATCAGGAAATAAGGAATATAGATTGTACTGTATCTAGTTCATCACTCAAAGAAGGAAAAGCTCATTAAAAATCTACGGCATCATCCACAAACTCTGTATCTGATACAGGAGCCAGTTTACCAGAACAGAATTTAGTGGCTTTAACTATGAAAATTCATCAACTTTTCTTAGGTGCATTATCTTCCAGCCTTTGAAAAAAAATGAGCTGAAGATTCTACAAGGAGCAATAACCCTTGGTATACAATAATCCTCCTGCTTTGAGCACTTAATGAAACAGTCCCTCTAGGAAAAAAATAGCATTACTTGAACTTACCAGAACTTATAAGAACTTCTCTTCACTACTCTGTATGCTATCTTTAAGATTCTTTTGTATGTGCAGCTCCTCCATTCTCTTTTGCCTGTGACTCCATGGTTAAAGACAATACATCTTCTAAAGCTCTTTTTTTTTTTTGATTAAGCTCTTGACTTTACAGTATGAATAAAGTAATTAGAAATCATTCTTTCTTTTGCAGATTTTGGAAAAAAACCCAAAAAACCCCCCCAAAAAACAAAACCAAAATCAAACTTAGGATCATGGGTATTTCAGTGATGTTGATCACCTACTTGATCTGATGCTATACATAACTAAATTTTTGTGGCTAAAACTTTAGAAATCGAAGAAGCTGCTGTCCCCACAGTTCCTTTTATCTATCAGGCTTTGGGTGTCTGCAGTAGAGTTATATATATCAGTTGTATGACATGATTTTAATTCGTATCAATGTGAATTCAATCACAATAACATTTATCTGCTTTAATCATAGTTTCAGTTACTTGTTGCACAGAAGCAGACATATGTAGGGTTCAGTCATGGGGCTGTAACAAGTGGCCATGAGATATTAATAATTTCTGTGGCCCTTTCAAAATTTCACACATATATTTCCTAATTTTCTGAATGACAGGGAAATTACAAGTTATCTTTCAAATTTAGTTTTGCAGACTATATTTACAAAGCTTTTTCCAGGAATTCAGGTTAATTCTGCCTGTGCTCCAGGACACTGGTTAGCCATGCAGAAGTGTTGAAATGTAAAAGTGCATACTGATGAATCTGAGCTTGTACCTGCTGCCCCTCAGCACTGCTGCTAAGTCAGGCATGTTGCCATGCAGATAAATGGCTTCCAGGTGCTTCAAAGCATAGACAGATTGAATTCACAACTGCTTGGAGCATGAGCAGGACTCAGTTGCACCTGTCTGCAAAAATGTGTGTCTACCCACAGATCCCACTGTTGTCTTCCCATATCCATTCCCTTCTGCTCAGGCTTCCTGCCCCTGTTCCAGTATAAACCATATTGTCATCACAGAATCACAGAATCACAGAATGTTAGGGATTGCAAGGGACCTCGAAAGATCATCTAGTCCAATCCCCCTGCCGGAGCAGGAACACCTAGATCAGATCGCACAGGAACGCATCCAGGCGGGCTTTGAATGTCTCCAGAGAAGGAGACTCCACAACCTCTTGGGCAGCCTGTTCCAGTGCTCTGTCACCCTCACCGTAAAGAAGCTTCTTGTCATATTCAAGTGGAACCTCCTATGTTCCATTTTGAACCCATTGCCCCTTGTCCTATCACTGGATGTCACAGAGAAGAGCCTGGCTCCATCCTCCTGACACTCACCCTTCACATATTTATTAACATTGATTAGGTCACCCCTCAGTCTCCTCTTTTCCAAGCTAAAGAGACCCAGCTCTCTCAGCCTTTCCTCATAAGGGAGACGCTCCATTCCCTTAATCATCCTTGTGGCTCTGCGCTGTACTCTCTCCAGCAGTTCCCTGTCCCTCTTGAACTGAGGGGCCCAGAACTGGACACAATATTCTAGATGAGGTCTCACCAGGGCAGAATAGAGGGGAAGGAGAACCTCTCTTGACCTACTGACCACCCCCCTTCTGACACACCCCAGGATGCCATTGGCCTTCTTGGCCATGAGGGCACAGTGCTGGCTCGTGGTCATCCTGCTGTCCACCAGGACCCCCAGGTCTCTCTCCCCTACACTACACTCCAACAGGTCAGTACCCAACTTATACTGGAACCTGGTGTTGTTGCCCAGATGCAAGACTCTACAGTTGCTTTTGTTAAATTGCATGAAATTTTTCCCCGCCCAAATCTCCAGCCTGTCTAGGTCTCGCTGGATGGAAGCACAGCCTTCTGGCGTGTCAGCGACTCCTCCCAGTTTTGTATCATCAGCAAACTTGCTGAGGGTGCACTCTATTCCCTCATCCAAGTCGTTGATGAATATATTCAATAGCATCGGTCCCAATACTGAACCCTGGGGGACTCCACTAGATACAGACCTCCAACTAGACTCCATCCCATTCACCGCAACTCTCTGGCTTCTTTTCTCCAGCCAGTTCACAATCCATCTCACTACCCGATCATCCAGCTCGCACTTCCTCAGTTTAGCCGCAAGGATACTGTGGGAGACAGTGTCAAATGCTTTAGTGAAATCGAGATAGACCACATCTACTGCTTTACCATCATCTATCCACCTGGTAATAGCCTCATAAAAGGCTATCAGGTTGGTCAAGCATGACTTCCCCTTGGTGAAGCCGTGTTGACTGCCTCTAATGACCTTCTTATCCCTGATATGCCTAGAGAAAACATCGAGAATAAGCTGTTCCATCACCTTTCCAGGGATGGAGGTGAGGCTAACTGGTCTGTAGTTACCCGGGTCCTCCTTCTTGCCCTTTTTGAAGACTGGTGTGACATTCGCTTTCCTCCAGTCCTCAGGCACCTCCCCTGTTTCCCACGACTTGCCAAAGATGATGGAGAGTGGTCTAGCAATGACTTCCGCCATCTCCCTCAGCACCCGCGGGTGCATCCCATCAGGAGCCATGGATTTATGGGTGTCCAGATTACTTAACTGCTCCTTAACCCAGTCTTCATCTACCAGAGCAGACTCCTCCTTTGTTCTGACTTCCTCTGGAGCTACAAGGGTACGGGACTCTTCAGGAAAGCCTCCGGCAGTATAGACAGAGACAAAGAAGGCATTCAGTAACTCTGCCTTCTCTGTATCTTCTGTCACCAGAGCACCCACCTCATTCAGCAGTGGGCCTGCATTGCCTCTGGTGTTAGCCTTCTCTGCAATGGATTTGAAGAAGCCCTTTCTATTATCCTTGACCCCTCTGACAAGGTTTAATTCTAAGGAGGCCTTAGCTTTCCTAGTTGCCTCCCTACACTCTCTGACAACATTCTTATATTCCTCCCAAGTGGCCAGCCCCTCCTTCCATGATCTATAGACCCTCCTTTTACACTTGAGTTTGCCCAGCAGATCCCTGTTTAACCATGCAGACCTCCTGGCACCCTTCCTTGTCTTCCTACCCATTGGGATGCATAGATCTTGAGCTTGGAAGAAGCTCTCTTTGAACGCTAACCAACTATCTTGGGCCCCTTTACCTTCAAGTACCCTGTCCCACGGGATTTCCCCTAGCAACTGCTTGAAAAGGCCGAAGTTGGCCCTACTGAAGTCCAGCGTTGCTATTCTGCTCAGGATTCTATTATGGCCACATGAGATCCTGAACTCCACCACCTCATGGTCACTGCAACCAAGGCTGCCCTCA
>WKFP01013841.1:205452-216550 GCA_011057875.1 Pterocles orientalis
CGAAGAGCAAAGAGGCTCAGAAACCTTGAAGTATCCTAGCAATAATTGTAAACATTCCTTTCTTATCAACTTTTCTGGGCATAAATCCAAAACATAGCCTCTTGCTAGCTATTTATGAAGAGGGAAAAAAAAAAAAGTTAACAGAGTTAACTTTAAGCAGTCTGTCTCTGCTTAACCCAGGACAACAGTGAACAAAACTGAATGACCCATGGGGTACATAGGAAATGCTCTTGCTCTCCTGACACAGTGTGACTTGTGCAATTGTGAGAGTTGCAGTGCACATCTTAACTCTAAGTTCTCAGGCCTTCTACAAAGACCAGACAAAATTAGGGAGCAATTTAAGAAATAAGACACAAAAGTATATCTGCATAGCACAATGCCCTAAATCTGCTACATGTGGGATTCCCCTAGACAGATATCTTAAAAAATATTTTCATAATTGCGTCCAGCATGTTCTAACATGAATGCTCACTTTGAATATTTTATATTATCTGCTTCCCTGGTCTCTCAAGGTGGTGCACTTGGTGTCAGCTGTAGGTTTAAATCTAAACAATAATGATAAATATTGCACATTTCCAGTCTGCAGAACAATAAATGTCAGCTGCACTCAGACTGTAACTCGGGACAATTACCTGGAAGACAAAAAAATTCTTTTTCTTTCCCCTGCTGCCAGAGCTGTAAACTCTTTGCCAAATTGCCTTTATAAGAATTTAACTTCCCTACTTATTAGTTTGACTCACATTAATTCAAAAAATATCTCCACTACAACTCACTAGGCTATAAAAATATCCCTTTTCCTAGCATGAAGCCATTGTGGTGGTTATTTTGGTTTTAGTCTAAATCGTAAAAAATAAAAAAAAATCTGAAATCCCAATAAAAATAATGTTTCTGCTTGATAATCTTCTCATCAAAATCTCCCTCTGGTAGCTTAAGGTAGTTTTTAAGGAGAATTTTTTTTTTCTCTCCCAAGTCTGTTTTAGCTACAAAACTTATGCTTACAAAGGGAGGAAATGTTCTACTTTACTGATTCCAAATCTGAGACACACTTTCTATTTCATTTTGAAACTTTATTAGTCCTTTCTGATCATGCAAAGAAATACAAAATTTGTTTCTTGGCTGGTCATTTTTTTTGTCTGGTGCTTCAAATTAGGCATTAACAAATTCAAGTAGGCAATGGAATAATATTTTCGTGCATCTTTGTATAAAACTAATAATTAGTGCCTTGGAATAAACAGAGGAAGGACAGTGGAAAAAAATCAAGCCATAATCCCTGATAAGAGAATACAGGACAGTGTTACATGGCATGATGAGAAAAAAATGATTCAGCTTTGTCATTCAAAAGAGATGGTAGAGGCACAATTGTACAGAAATGACAGTTTCAGATCAGCATGCTGAAATCTTTGGAAACTGAGAAGGGAAATCAGCTAAAATGAGTGGACTAGTTAGTAAGAATGGTAGGCTCAAAGGTAGTCTGGTGGCCTTGGCTGAAACTACACAGCCAAGCAGGTGGCAGGGGAGGGAAACAGACTGAATGAGTTGGGGAAAAAGTGGAGAGCTGATCAGACCATTGGTTAGTTGAGTAACTTAGTTAGTTGATTGGTTAGTTGATAACTTGGTGTACTAATATGCAATCTCTTCTCTCTACTAATAACGATGTCGTGTTTGCACAGCTGTTTACATTTTGTTAGGACTATTTTGCTTCTTCTAGAAATAATACAGTAATGTATTCAAGAGTTTCTCTTTCCATGGTTTTCTTCATCTTAAGAGGCAATGCAGTTGTTTTGTAATATCAAGCTAGGGTGTATCTAGGAATAAAATAAAACATATTTTACTGTCCTTTACAGATAATTTGACTGGCTTCATTATCCTGCATTTACTACTTATCAAACCTGACTTGTAAATAGCAGTGTACTTCATCAAGACCAGCAAAGCTTGCATAAATAACAAAGTTATGAGTCTTAAATGATAATTACCACAATCTAATGAATCACATAAATCATTTATAATGAAGGGAAATAAACAATTACTCAGAAATGAACACATTAATAAGTTAGGGCGATTTCTTTTTCAAAAGCAATGAGTAGTTTAATTTATATGGTGTGTCCATAGACAGTATAACTGGAATTCTATCAGTGAAATAATTAGTAGTTAATCTAAAGGGATAAACATTTCTAACAGAGTGCAAATTGAAAAATGACCATTAAAATGATCATTAAACTAAAAACATTACTATAAAATTATAGTAAATTACCAATATGGTTATAAAGAAAAGTCAACATCTTGAAGACATCTTTTACCAAAGATAACATCTCTCAGTCCCCTACCAAGCCCCACAAAATGATAAAAAAAAAGTTCCAAAATGGGAAATGGAACCTATTTAAATAAAAATGTGCATGTTGATAAGAGAAAACAAAAAGAAAAATTAACTGGTATCCTCCATGCCTACAGTTTTATTTAGCTATATAAATTTTTTGATACCAAAAAGTCAGTGTCTGGTGTAGCCATCTAGCTGTTGTGCCACTGTAAATACATCTTTATTGTTACATTAGTCACTTTTAAAGGTTTCAGTGCTTTAAAGAACACACATTGGTTTTGTACTATATGCTGTAAATAGGGAAAATGTCACAAAATAAACTGTTCATAGGAATAAGAGGTATGATGTTAGCTTAGTTTTGCACTTTTGATGCCTTTAGAAATTAGAGACATCTCACAGTTTCAGTTACACGAAATTTCACAGTTTCAGTTACATGAGGACCAGATGGCTCTGCTTTGGGATGGTAAGAAATACAGTCCCAAGACAGCATTCAGCAGATGTCTAGGCACCAGCTCCAGCTAACCAGACAGGTTTGCTCTTTCTCCACTCCACGCCCAGTCAAAGCCAGGAGTGGTGCAAGGAAAAGGGAATAAGACACCAAACACAGAGAAAATGGTATAAAGACTTAAAACAAGCAAACAAATAAAAACCACTACACTTGTGATTTTCTCTTTTTTTTTTTGTGAGGAAAGGAAAAGATAGGAAAATGGTACAGGGAATGAAATAATTGAATTTTCTTTTGTAATATGAGAGAGAAAAAATACTTCATTCTGATGCAGGTGCTTATTTCCTGGCCACCTGCAGTAACTGAGTTTAGATAACTAGAACTGTTACTTCAATTCAAAGTGTATTGTCCATGTCTGAATAATATTCCAAACAGGTCTTCAGCAGGCTAAAATCATGTCTGTTGAGCCCAATAGCATTTTGGGGTTTTAAACTGGGGATTGCTGAAATCACTTATATTCCATTTCTGATTGGTTGTTGTTACATAATAAATGAAAAAAAAAGATAGATTGAACTTTTATTTCTGTGACTGACATTATGAAATAAATCAGAACTTAAATAACATAACCGCTGGAATATTGTAGAGGCATTAAATAAATAAAAAAAAAGGTGGGGATTTTGCAGTTAAAACAAGACTGAAAACCAGGAGATTTAGTTTTGCTTACAATCTTCTTACATATTCATATTGTAACTGAGTGAGTTGTTCCCTTCCTCTCCATTTCATTTTCCTTCACTGCTGTATATTTAACAGATAGAATGAAGGCAAAATTAAATACAGTAGAGTCTACATTTGCTTTTCCCTTCCCAAGCACAGCTGTGTCTCATGAAAGCCTTAGATACTCACCAAGATCCTGTTGCTCAATGCTTCGTATCATGGTTTTCATGGAAAGGCAACACGAGCACATCTTCCAGGGGAACTCACAAAGTATTGGTCTAATTGAGCAGAGGAATTGTAGCCTTAAGATGGTCTAGGTGCAGGTGAAATTATTTGAAAATTCCGATTGAAAATATGAAAGGAATAATATTTTAAGTATGCTCATCCATTCAAAGTGCAAGTTATTTTTGTTGTCATGGAGTGTAGTAATGTTGTTCCTGTTCTCCATGCAGAAATTACATCACAAAATATCTCTGTGGCAGACCTTAGTTTGCTGGCAATCCCACTGAAAAACTCACTGGTGAAAGAATCATGGATAATAATTTTCTTACTCTTATTGTTGGTCCTTTCAAAATTTTTGACAGTGCCTCTACAAAATCATGGAATTTCCACTTGCTGCCTTTGAACTTCAGTTCTCTTTGTAAACAAATAGTTTGACATAATTGTTAGTAGTAAACTCTTATTTATATGAGTTTTTTTCAAAGAAAAATTAAATCACCCTTGAGCTCTGGATTTTATTGCTGAATTGCCTTATGAGGAGGGATCATTCCAATCAGACTGGTTTCATCCTCCTAAGCCATCTGTGGTTAGTGATATTAAAAACGCAGGATTTGATTCTCATCTCACATGCATAGAGACATATTACCTCAGCATGACTGATTCCTAAATTTGAAGTTATATCCCGTCTGACAGTTTACATAAGTAAGTTAGGAAGTTTTTAGGTGTTCTAATTGGAGTGATCAAACCATGGGCATAAATATGTATAAAAAAAGGGACATCTTTCCAAACAGATGTAATTTTTCCCAAATGTATTTATGCACAGATTGGATTGTTTAATCATATCTGTAGTGCGCTTGGTATTCAATACTCACAAACACTTGTAAATGTATATTTCTATGTATATGCATTGTGATGCATTTATTATCTTCTGATTTTATCTGTTTAAAGACTGCTATTGACCTCAGTAAACTTTTGAGCTATAAATAAACAGGGAGGACCGAGATGACATATGTCGCAGAGGTTTCTAAGTTGCAACAAAAATATTATTTATGCATACAAAACATTGTCTCAATAATCTTTGTAATGTCCTTTCAATGCCTGTAGAATCAAATCTGCCTGGGAAGGAGTCAAGCATCATAGATTTGCTTACACTCCCTAGGTGCAGTTGGGCTTTTCACTTTTCTAGTAGATAAGTTTACTGTCACTGTCTTCAGATTGCATTTTGGTTTCTGTGATCCCACTATTCCTTCCCTTCACCTTCTTTCTTTCTCCCACTGTCCCTGGCCAACAGAAAATGAGATAGGCAGTTGTTCAATTTTCTACGATATCAGCATCCCCTGATGTAGAAGTCTGTAAAACCCCTACAAGAAAATTGCAGATCTTGGATCATTTGAAAGACTGGGCATGGGAAAAGAAAAGAAACAATCAAGGCAGTGGTTTATTTATGAAAATTTGGCTTCTGACTTTCACAGAAGGTGAGAAGGTATGATAAAGAGATGCTTGCTCAGTAACCCTTCCTGCTTTTTCAGTGCAGCAAACCTGAGGCAAAAATGAGCACATGAAGAAATCAGTGTTGGTTTAGTCCAATGTTCCCTTAAGGAGCTTAAGACTGGGAGGCAGATAAACAGCAAAAGATGACAAGAACATATCTCAAATTATCACTTGCCCTTCAAAAAATATTTCTGCTTATTTAGTCATTTTATAACCAATTTTATCTTTGTTATTGTCTCTGTCTTCTCATACTTCATACTGACTGGGAAAATCACCACTGAATTAATAAAAGTGGGAGAAAAATTTCCAAGCAGGAAACAATCATGCAATTTAAATCCTAAGGAAGTGCATTGCAGAATCACTGCTAATCATAGATTTTGTCAGAACAATTTATTCTACATAAGCTCCCAAAAGAATATAAGAGGAAGAACCTCAACTTTATTTCAGGTTTATATGTAATATGGAGAATATATTAGATACTTAACCTACTCTTTTCAATAAGAAAAGGTTCTGATCAATTTAATTAAGTTTCCTCCCCTGTGTAGGGGAGCCCTGCAATTTTCCTCCCCTGTGTAGGGGAGCAATTTAGATACGGCTGGATTTTGATCCTCTCTTTGGAAAAGTTGTATGTTACTATATGGTACTTACTTCTGTGTGTCTGAAATCATCTGTAGGGGAGAGGCATGGTCTGGTGGTGTACTCATCACTGTAGGCACAGACCTGTGTTCATACAGCAGCATGGCTTCAACACACACAGAGCTGTTAAGGGACAAGCTTTGCATGGTGACAAGGATGTGAGAGAGCTGCTGTGGGAGGTCAAGTTGCCTATACATTTCAAATATGTCAAGGACCAGTAGTAGAGGTTGCGGCTGGGACACTTGATAGCATGGTGGAACAGTAAAGAGAGTGGTTTGTTTCAGTTATTGGCCTCCCCACCATTTAGGGTTATGTGACTACCATTTCAATAATTCAAAGTTAAACAGGAAGAAATAAGTTAATTACGATAGCTAGTGATAATTAAACACATTTAAAGGTATGTTGCTACTTAGTTCAAGAGTTCTGTTTTGGCACAGGATGGCTTAGAAGCATCAGAGAAGGACCAGATTAAAACTTGATTTCTGCCTGGCAATTTTGCTAATCCTAATTAAACAATCAGTGTATTAACTGCATGCGTATAAACGTAGTGACTATTAAGTAAGTTCATTTCTTAACAAATATGTTTTTCTGTCACTAGGACTCTTTGTATTTCACTATTTTTTCTTCTTTATTAGGGCATGATTTGACAGATCTTTACAGTAAACTCAAGTTGCATGTTGCTTGCAAAATACTGTGATACAATTTAATATTCATTTTAAAAAGCATGTCACCATTTCAGAGCCATTCAGTAAGATTACTCTGGATGCAGACAGGGTATTTTTATTTTTTTAAATGTAATCCTGATGGGAAAAATCTTTAAGGCAGCAAATATTTTTTTGTCTCAGCCTCAAGGACAGGCATAGCAGAACTTTGATGTCTGGCTAAGATCTGTTTGCAGTTCAGCAGGAAGCACTAGATAATTTCAGCAAGATTCACCGGGTTATAAATTGCGACTAATTGCCCTCTTTCAGCAACAGTAATACATACTTTACTAGAATCAGAAATGCTTCTCCAGCTCTGTTTAGCAGTGGGCTTTTTTGATGGGTAGGGTGATATTCTTCACACAGTTCCTGGAAGGCTCAGCAAAGATACATGTAGATGCCAACTATTAGCATACATTTTACAACTTCATTGTTCACTGGAGCATGAAAGATCTAACAGGTTGCAAATGATCATCCCTGTAGATAGGAATTGATCAGAAAATTCACAGCTTGAGGCCTGCTATTGGGGAATTACTGTACAATGTCATTCACTTGAAACCAAGTGAGTTTTGCTATAAATGAGTGAGAGAAGAAATATTGGGCTTTCTGAGAGCTGAATTACATTGCATGGTGGTAGTCAGCCTGCCAGTAAATGAGATTAAAGTAATTCCTATTGTATAGATCTGTCCAGAAACATAATCTAGGGTAAAATGCTTAGATGAAAACTATAAAAACTGCAGTTAAACTGTAAATCTAATCAGCTTCGATCGGCTGAAACTTTAGGTTTTGTGCACTATTTTTTTTTCTTTTTTTAATAGTTCTTACAATAGGGTTTAGAAGGAGCAAAAACACAATCATAATTGATTTTTCTTTTTAATATAGAGCCTAGAAATATTTACAGAATTATGAATCCTTTATTTTTTGTCTGTTTTTAATTATTTCCTTTCAAGACCCTCTTCAGTGTCAGCGTCCACACATACTAAGCTTTTATAATCTTCACTATACTAATATTGTTGGATTTATGTTTTGATCACACTAATAACAGGTCAACACTTTTGTCATAAAGCAATTATTTTTTTAGAAATATTAATCACAACATTGAAATTTGACTTTAATAAGAGAAAGTATAAACATTGCTTTAACTGCATGATTTATACTCACCTGTGAAGTGGGTTTGTCTCTGCAAAATAACACCGAGGTTGTAGAAGATTTTCAGTGGTAGACAAGCTTTGTGCTTTATGGATTTTTAAATCATTGTTCTGAGTTTGTCTATATGGATGGACATATGATGGTTGATTCTTTATGCCAACATTGTATGTGCAAGTTGCAAATTCAGTATACAAAAATCAGAAAGTATCCCAAATTAACAATGGCCCTTCAACATTAAATTGCTCTCCTGTAGCTGAGCCACATAAGAGGACATATGATATGATTTTGATTGCATGTTATAAATAATAAGGATGATAATTATTTTCTTCCTTTATTCACTCTGCCTCCTGCATGTGAGAAAGCAAATAAGTGTAAGTTAAAATTAGAATAAAGTATAGAGTTGATGGCTGGGAAATACCGAGCTGTGTTCTTGGCTTTGGAGGAAAGTACGGAATAATGGTCTCCACAGAGTAGCTGAATACAGACATTTGACATATTCACTACAAAAAACAATGAGACTGAAAAGAAGAGGTATGGATCTGCCAAATCAGTCAGATAGGTTTAGTTTGTGTTCTCCACTGTTGGCTGGGGAATAGTCTGAACTGGTGGAGTAAGACAGAGACAGAAATACAGTATTGCATGGCACTACTAGATGGATTGACAGGGAATTGATCATCTTGGTATGAGCCAGAAATGGGATGACAGTGTTTTATGTGCCAGAAAAACTAGAGCAAGAAGGAACAAACACCTGCCATAAATTGTAGGAGATTCAAGAACAATGAGTCAAAGAAAATGTCCAGAAGGATCTGGGTCTCCCAGATGCTGAGAAGCTAATTGCCACTTTCCTCCTTTTTTGGGTATTGCCTAGCTTGCACCTGCTGAAAATCGTAAAGCACTATTTAGGCCTTAGGTTTTATTCCAAGCATCATTTGACTTTCAAGGCAGTTTATGTGATGTCTGTGAACAACAGATATTTTTAATTGGTGGCAAATTTCTCATAAAGACTATTGAGAGTAAAGGGGAAATTTAAATTCTAACATTAATTTGTGGTAGAGGAATGATCGGGCATGGAGGGCAACAAGGCCCAGCTGCAGAAGGGTTTAAACTGTCTGGAAGCAGAATCACCAGGGACAGAAGGACTCCATGTAAGGGAGAGAGTATTCCCTTGCTGATGAGACAAGAAACAGCTGCAACATTGTCTTGGATGATCGTGGAGACCAAGCACTGAGGGGCTACTTTTAGTCAGCAGAACTGGCTCTGGGGCATGAACCAAACACCTAACATCAGTTAAGGTGCCTGATGCCTACATTTGTATAATTTATGTGGATGCAAGTGTACAGAAGGAATTGGCTTATGCTGCATCTTTAAAGATTGTCTGTGGAACCACTTATGGCAGTAAGAGTCTATCAAAAGCATTGTTCATTATATCTCTTTATATTTAATCACAAATGTGTTTAATTCACCTTAAGGGGTAAAAGAAAAGTTCCCCAACAGAAGACAATAATACATACTTTTAACTGACTTCAAAAGTTTTAGAGTTGCTTTGGCAACCAACTCAAGCAAGTCTTTGGGCATGGGAGTAGGATAGTTGGCTTTATGGGAGTAGGATAGTTGGCGGGAGTAACTATGACTCTCTTAAGAGGGCAAGTTACAACTGGGCTCAGCTGCGGGGGCTGCACCTCCACGTGGTTCCCGCCGGACACCCTAAGTGGTGACCAAGTCGGCCCCTGCCCCAGTGGGAGTTATGCTTACCCAGCACCCTATCGAGTGGCTTCACCGACCACTTGATAGTATTTCTAGGTGAACCTTTCCCGACAGTTGGCGCGAGCTGCTGTCTGCCTTGCTCACAGGCCGATAATTAGATGAGCAACAGCCTTGCAGTCTTGAGGGGGGCTGCCTGGTTGATTTTTCCCCTTGTTAACCAGATGTGACACGTGTTTCGGTACTGCGGTGACTCCTGCCGGTTGCCGGCGCTCGGGTTGTCACGGGTCCAGAAGATCTATGCGTGCGTTGCGGTGCGCTTCGCGTGTATTTCGAGTTGTGTCATGGGTGGTCGCAGCCTTCCGGCGCTGCAGAGACCCCAGCCGACGATTTTGTGGGCCCATGTAATGCCCCCAGTTCTTATCCTGCGCGTGCGTAAGGGTCCCTGGGGGGATTGGACTCACCTAAAGCCAGTGTTCAGGATGTCACGGGCCCAGAAGAATCTCGCGATCGTCGCGGTGCGCTTCGCGTGTACACGGGGGGTGGCATGGGCGTCCGCTCAGGGATGGGAACATGTTATCGGGGGGGCCTGTAGACCTTCGGGTTTGTAGCATTCCTACGTAATGTGTGACTGTCCCAGCTTTTTCACGTCGGGATCATTCTGCATAAGATCGGCTTGACTTGATCTTCTCAAGCCCCATAGCTGTGCGGTAACATCTGTCCCGGTCACGGCTAAGCCTGTTGTCTTAGCGGTGGCGGCACTGGGTTGGTACCAGCTCGTGGGTAGGGATGCATCCTGGCGCATGTGACATCCACAACTGATTTGACGATCGGTGGACAGGCCACCGTCACTTAACCCGGAACAGGGGTATGGCTAAATGCCTTACTCATAACTAGCCTGTCACATGTTTAAATACAAAAAATACATAAGTGCTCTATTATGTTAGGAATTATAGCTGTACAGAGCTTTGAAAAAACAGTGCCCTATTCTCCTTGGCTGAAGAAGGTGGTTGTCATAATTGTTAATGCAGTTGGTGAGAATTCAGACTAGTTCCTCTCTATAAGGAGAAAATCAATGCTTAGTTTTAATCCAGTGTCCATTTTACCAGTTCAACATCTGACCTTTGATAATGTTTACAAAGTCCTGAAAACATGTAAGGTTTTTCTTATTTAATTCAAAGTATTAATTTCTTCAAGCCACCCACATGCAATAAGATAGGTGAGATGAAATACAATGATAGTTATTGAAGTATGCTGTATGTTATGTCTGAATTCCTTGAATCAGTCCAATTAAATACATAACAGAAAATTCTCACTGGTTTTTTTTGAAAAATAAATGATGAGGTAATCTGATAGAGTTAGGGAAATAATTTTGTGCCAATGTTATTGCTTTTCTATGTTCATTTGCCAATTTACTACATTCCTGCTACGCATAGGGAGAGACTGAAAAATCTGAAAGAACTTAAATTTTCATTCACGTATTGTTATCAACATGGATTGCTATTAAACTGTAGTTTTAAAAATTTAGAAGGAATTTATTAGCAGCTATCTTCCCTGTGCCCTAAGTTAACACAGGAATCTTAGTGCATTGCTGGAAAGTTACATTTATTTCAGATTGTCAGAAACAGAGACAATAAAAAGTAGCAAACAGAGTAATGAAGATAAGAAATTCTCAGAAACAATAATACTGAATCATTCATTTACTTGTTAAAAAAAAAAAAAAAAAAA
>WKFP01013841.1:223260-263145 GCA_011057875.1 Pterocles orientalis
AAAAAAAAAAAAAAAAAAGAACCAGCAACAAAGACATCAAAATTATTTTTAATTTCAGTGCAATTTTAAATATTCTGAACTAATGGTTCTAGAGGCTGAGATCTTTTGCCTGTAGAATATTACCATATCAGTTGCCTAAGCTTCATATGTCAGTGTTTGTATGAATGTACCATGAATGCACCATGAAATAAAAATATTCGAAAAATGGGGAATAACATTTAAATGAAACAGCTTTTGCAACACCTGCAAAGCTTGTCTTTTTCTGTGGGACATATAAACATCCATATATACATACAAACACTCACAACTCCTGGGGTTAACAGCCGTTTTTAGTGTATATCTGGAGAGAGGATGTGTTCTAACACATCCACAGCTTTCCTTCTTTTGACTTCATTGTTGCCAACTTTTCCCTTGGGAGCTAAACATTTTCTCTCAAAAGAAGGAAAAGATATGAAACTCCCTATCTTCTGAAATATCACTGCCTCAATTCCTTTTTGTTCAAATATAGATTTAAAAAAACCCAACCAGCCAAACAAACAAACCAACAACCAAAGTCTCAACACCAACAGATTTTTAAAAAGATGCAGTCATCTTCGTAGGAGAGAGTAAAAATGTTCTTGTAGTATTCTGTGTGTCCTCATCATCTTACGATGGTTTCAAATTCTTTGTAGAAATTAATTTGAAGACGCATTTAGTGACTCCTATTATCATAATGTGTCAGCACATTTACCTTTGGTAGATTTTTTTCTGGTGGGTGTTGTTTTAAATCAGGCATTGGTTTTTGGAATATCAAGTCTAAAATTAGTAATGGGGTCTTGCATGGAGAGTTCATGTCTCTGCTGCTATGTAACTCTCTCTCGTGTCTAGATTGCAGTACACCACTTTTATCTCTTTAGGACCAATATTCTACTGCCTACACATTATTGTCACATAAATCTTACATTTCTGCACAAATAAGGCAATTGTCAAGAAAATGGCAATTACAAATATATGCAATATAGGTTATGTGATAAGTAGGTATAACATACCCTTCTGTATTCATGTATAAGAATGGTCAGACCATCACATATCTTGTCTTTAAACATTTTCAACCTCAAATGTCAGAGGTCAAGCATGTAGTTTGCCTCCATATCAAAAGACCTGACACTGCTGTGGGCTGACATTGGCTGGATGCCAGATGACCACCAAAGCCACTCTGTCACTCCCCTCCTTAAAAAGACGGGGAGAGAAAGCACGATGAAAGGCTCATGGGTCAAGATAAGGACAGGAAGATCACTCAACAATTACTATCACAGGCAGAAGAGACTCAACTCGAGGAAATTAATTTAATTTATTGACAATCAAAAGTCAGAGTAGGTTAATGGCAAATAAAAACAACTCATAAAACACCTTCCCACCACTCCTCCCTTCTTCATGGGCTTAACTTCACTCCCTATTTTCTCTACCTTCTCCCTCCGTGTGGCACAGAGGGATGGGGAATGGGGGTTGCGGTCAGTTCATCACATGATGTCTCTGCTGTTCCTTCCTCTTCACACTCTTCCCCTGCTCCAGAATGGGGTCCCACGCACAGGAGAAAGTCCTTCGTGAGTTTCTCCAGTGTAGGTCTTTCCCATGGGCCTTCTCCATGGCCCTTCTTCATGAACTGCTCCAGCATGGGTTCTTTCCATGGGCTGCAGTCCTTCAGGAATGGAGTGCTCCAGCGTCGTTCTCCCTCAGGGCCACAAGTCCTGCCAGCAAACCTGCTCCAGCCTGGGCTCCTCTCTCCATGAGTCCACAGGTCTTGCCAGGAGCCTGCTCAAGCGTGGGTTTCCCATAGGGTCACAGCCTCCTTTGGGTATCCACCTGGCATGGGGTCCTCCCCAGGCTGCAGGTGTATCTCTGCTTCCTCGGTACCCTCCATGGCTGCAGGGGCACAGCTGCCTCACCATGGGCTGCACCACAGGCTGCAGGGAAATCTCTGCTCCAGTGCCTGGAGCACCTCCTCCCCTCCTTCTGCACTGACCTTGGTGTCTGCAGGGCTATTTCTTTCACATATTCTCACACCTCTCTCCGCTGCTGTTTCTGCAGCAAGTTTTTTCCCCTTTTTGAATATGTTATCACAGAGGCACTACTACCATTGCTGATGGGCTCAGTGTTGGCCAGTGGTGAGTCTGTCTTGGAGCCAGCTGGTACTGGCTTTAATAGACAAGGGAGAAGAGTCTAGCATCTTACCACAGAAGCCACCCCTGCAGCCCCCCTGCTACCAAAACCTTGCCACATAAACACAAAGCTCTTGTAGTACCTTTGAGATGGTTTTTCAATGTCTCTGAACGTGAACTATTAAAAAAATGCATTTTGATATATTCTAGTAGGAATACAAAACTCAGTTTAAGCTATTAGTTTATATATTAACGTATTTCTTGTTCCAGTAAGATGAAATGTATACAGTCACAAATTAAGGAGAAAATAGCCTCTGTTTTTTGCAATTTTGTATTACACAGAAGTAGATTCCTGGAGATGATGTGCAGCCCAACCACCAGTACCATGTAAGGGCTGTAAACAGTCTTGGGGTTTTTTTTCTTTAATGTCATTAACTTAAAGAGATCTTCATTCCTTACTTAAAATTTTCTTACATTTTGTTTCTTGTTTGATTGAATTGTTTTTCCAAATTGAAATATTTCCAGTTTGTTAATTTACAACTTGGTGGTAACAAGTTCTTGTGCTACTGATATTCCTACTTAATTAATTTTTACTATTGAAGCAACATAAGAGTGGAAGGAAGCACCTTGCTTTGTAGGTTAAGAGCAATACTGGATTGTTATTTGGGTAAACCACATTGTTGAAGAGTAAATAAACCACTAACCCTTCTTTGTTGCAGCATTATGATTTTTACTCCCATTAGAACTGATTTTATAGAAATTAAGATCAAACTCCTATTTTAGGTTCTACACACAAGCCTGCTTTATTTACTGAGAAATTTTACCACATCTAACAATTTATCATGCATGTAGTTGACGGTTAATTTGAGCTCATATTGACTTCTCTAACCAGTTGGTCCCTTCAGCTTGTAAACAGTCATGTCCAGTCTTCCATTCAAAAACCAAAGAAAGAAAAATAAACCAACCTTTTCAGCTAGTCAGTTTCAGTAACAAGGTTAGAAACATGACAATGCCTTAGACCTCTTTACTACTCTTTAAATTAAAATCAAAACCATAGACTTTGATGGGAACAGCCATAAAGCCTACAGGTGAAGATTATTAAAATGTATCTCTTACAACAAAATGTTTTCAATAAAACCACTCTCAAAAAAAATCTAGGTTAGTTTCATATATCACAACTTATAATGGCTTTTTAATATTGATTTTTTTCTCCTTTCTTTTGTATAAGTATCCCTAATAGTAGTTATTAAAGTCCGTCTTAGCAATTCAGAACCTTGCAATTAATTTTGGGTTCCCAAAGGCTATTATCCTGTATGTGGCTAATTCTCAGAGCGATGGAAAATTTGTAGCCCCAAGCCAGTTTGGAACAGTAATATCAGAACAGCATAAAAAAAAGCAGTCTTTCAAAACCGTTGTTAGAAAAATAGTTATTTGCTCACATTCAGCAATTCAGCTGAATAGCTGTAGTTATTACTGATTCCTAATAGTATGACATCTAGAACATAGGCTTTAAAAATCCCACCCATTTCACAAAGCAGTTGGCTTTAGCACCTTATTTTTAGACTGTGCTTACTTAAAGAGGAGTAAGAATATCATAGTGCATTTTATACATGTTTTTATTTTAAATGAATCAGGTTTTCATGAGGACATAATCAAATTACATCAACTGAATATATGTCCAAATTAACATGCTAGCACTCTCTCTCCTCCTGCCTCTCTCCCCTCATTTTCAAAGATGTTTCTTTCCTCCACTGGGAATTTTAGTATTCTCAAGTTATTTTTTGGGGGGTGACCAATATTAGGTTTGTATTTTTGATTCATTAATGTAGTTTAAAATAAAAAAAAAAAAGAAAAAGATGCCAAAGAAAATTTATTTCCCTGAAGTAGCCAATTGGCCTCTCGATCTGAAAAACATGGAGTCATACAAAAGTGATTAAAGTTTTCTCAACAGTGCATTGTATTGAAAGTCCTCCTTCATAGTTGCCCTTGTTAAAGGCTGTTTAACACCATTCATCAGCTAGTTGAAAATAAGCACGTGAAATTATGATATGGAGACCAAGATCCAGAGGAAATGAACAGAGGCTATATAGAATTTTCAATGCCAATGTTGTCCTGGAGAAAAAGAGAATCTTCTTGAGAGAGGCAGTGTCATCTATCCAGGCTCTTCATCTGCACGGTGATATCTTTGAGGAGCTAGCTGTGTGGAAGACAAAAGGATTGCCCTTGATTTTTTCAAAGTTAAAACTTCACTAACAGAAAATCTCAGTAGAACAAACCCCATATGTCTCTGTGCACTTCTCTTCTTTGCTTATCTTTTATGATCTGAACAAAATTGATCATTCATAAGTAAAAATCCTGCCTTTTCTTTTATGAAGATGAAACTGAAACCCTTCAGACAGGTTCTACTGGAACACACTACTTTCAGGGATCTGAAAGGAAAAGGCCATTATGTCTCCAAGGCCATAAAGGCCATTACAGTCTAACGATCTGATTTATCAGATCTCAGGATACAAAGCCTATTAATGTTTTGTTTTCAGTGTTGATGGAGACAGTGGTTTAAAAAAATTACTCTGAGATTCAAAGGAAATTCCATCAAAGTCATTGACACTTCAGTGTACATGATTCACAAGGAAATTGTAAGAGTCCAGTGCTAAACTTATAAATCAACAGATATAGGCAGACTTTTGCTTTGCTCCATTGAACTACATCTCCTTTAGTAAACCTGAATAAGCTTATAGAGAAGTCATATAAATTCTACATTGTCTCAGATTTTACCAAGAACCATTTGGACACTGCTAATAACTAATAATGTTATAATTAATTTAATATGTACTTGAATAGGTCTTGCTCAAATTAAAGAGCAAAGCTGTCTAAGAAGAGCAGGCTGTCACTTTACTTGAGTGTTGTAGTTAGGGCTGGCGGCCGGAAGATGTTGCGCTGTATGGAAAGATAGGACTCTCTGGGTAGCCAATAGTGTTTAGTTTGTGATGTAAGCAGACGGAAGTGATGTTGTAAAATGCAAGTTATATAAAGCCTGTATATTCACCCTTCAATAAATGCCATTTGCCATCCACCACATTGGTGTCTGTGAGCAGATGGACCGAGCGGCCTAGGATTGGTTGCCATGCCGTTCCTCAACCAGGTCGCCACGCTGACGAAGGCGACACTTGAGGAATATTACTCCCTGAAAATTGGAAAGAAGGAATCATTTACTTAAGACTGGAATTTGTGTAGCTTTATTTTTGTGAACTAAAAACACAACTTTTTTTGTTTAAATGAGAAGTTAAAAATGCTTTGACCTTTCACGGCAAGTTTGAGTTGGATGCACATGTATCTTGTGGGGGTTTGAACTACTGAAAAGAAGAATTTTAAAAGGTGAAAAACACCAACTTAACCTTTAAATTGGCAGCTTCAGTGTTGATTTCAGGCTGAGAAAAATTAAAATAAGAATGTTTATTTTTCCAGGTTGGAATATTGCTGCTCACAATATGCATGTTAATTTATTACCCCTGAGTAATCCATCTGTTGTTCATATCTGTGTTCTTTATATCCAGCTCCTATTATTACTGGTAAAATGAATGGCAGAAATAGCTGTGATCTTTATAGCTCCTATTTTTACTGTGTCAACAGATCAAAATTTCTCTTGGGCCTTTAATGGGGGGAGAGCTTGAAACAGAAAGGGAGATCTTAAAGCTTATTTTCTGTTTATGTATTACTGTTTCTCATGTGCTAAAAGAAATGAGACAGTGTTTTGCTGTCATGTTTCTCGTTTGAAAAGTATCCCACATGGTGTTACCCAAGCCTCTTGTCTAAGGAGCTTAGATCTTGTTTGTCCTCTCATTATCCCCCTGCAATTTCACATTTTATTTTTCCATCCTTTTTTTATTATAAGACAACATTATTAGAGCATATCAACTCGTAATATTATTCTTCTTCTCATTAGCTGTTTTTAGTCTGTATTGTGTTCTGCTTAGCTCATCAGATTTGAAACAGAACGACATGCTTGAAAACAAAGATACTTCTCTAATGTGTTATGCAGATGTGCATCTAAGCATGTTAGACAGCTAGAATCTGTCTACTTCATTTGTATCAGCTCCTCAGGATGTTTCAGAAAGAATTTTAATTTTATCTAATAAAATAAAAAGTTATTAGCTTTTAAGATGCACAGTGGCTGAACTGGGAGAGTTGATAGATAACAGTTGTATAAATTAGATATGCATACGATATACTTACATATCAATACATACATCTATGGAAATAAATAAAGATAAGGGTTTCTTTGGTCAAAACCAAAAGTGATCTAAGTCAGTCAAATTGTTGTTCTTCAAAGCAAAATAAAATAACTTGTTTCAGATTTAGAGGTTTTCAGTCATTTTGATATAAGAAGTCTAATGATACGTTTATATTTTTTTTCACATTTGAAACTACTATTTTAAAAAATCCCCAAACAAAATTTTCTTCTTAATATCATTACCATAAAACCTGAAAATTGCTTCTCGTTTCTTTTTCCTGGAGATATTGGACAAGAAACTTTTACTGAATTTGACTCAAACTCAGTTTTGTAGTATCCTTATTCTCCATTAAAAAAAAAAATAGTCATCAAGGAAATATTACCCAGCTCTAGTACTCACATGGATCTTTAAACATCAAATACATTTAATATTATGGCTCATGCCACACACACTCCAAAATATTCATAACACAGGAAAATTTTCAGAGGGATTACATCTTCAGGACAGAAAAGACTTAGAATGTTGAATTGTAGAATTCAACAGATATTGGCACACAGAAGTGATAATAAATTATATGCAATTAATTTTTGAAATGAAAATTACATTTTGACAAATCATTTAACTTACAGCCAATTCAGTCAAACATTTGTACTGAACACTTTCAGTACTCTTGCTGAATGGCTGCAGAAGCAGCCTGGCTATTTAACAGTGGACAATAAAGGCCACAGTACTGACTTCCTTAGTTAGAACTTGAAAATTAAGAATAGCAGTATAAAACAGAGGTCTTCTTTTAAACTTCGATCTGCATTTTTCTCTCTTTTTGTCTGGACTCCACACTCATTGGCTTGGGTCCTTTTCTACATCTGCACAGATGTCTACGGTAGTCAACTTCAGTATTTAAGCTCCTAAGAGGTAATTTACTGGTCAGCTGTAAAAACAAAAAGGGGTGAAGGAGGCCCTTTTTTTCCTATTCTACCTAATATGACTGAAATACTGTTCTAAGGAAGATTAATTCCAACACTGGGAATTTTAACTTTGCTTCTCTTTTGTCTACAACTCCCTCACTTTAGTTGTTCAATTTCAGTACACTGGCATTCATTCTTCATCAAAGAAAATATAGTCTGTACTAAAAAATGAAAGTCCACATGTAATTTCTGTACAGCTCTCTTGCTGTCTTCAGGTTCCACTAAGTTATGGAGAAGCAATTCTCCTGCAAACAGTTGTCAAACACTATGTATTCTTTATGTAAAGGACAGCCACTCATGAATGTGTTTGTTTCCGGCTTCTGGACAGAAGTAGGCATGTGTAAGATACATTGGACTTTCAGGGCATTCTGTAAACTAAAATCTGAAAAAGATATAGAAGTGCAAGGAAGTGGATGTTTAAAAGGAAGAAGTCCAGAAGCTAGTTAAATTGCTGCTTTGTATCCACCTTTGCCAAAAAGAAAAACAAATGAAAACAAAACAGCAACCAGGAAATCATTGCGCAGGAGAGCAAAATGACTTTCCTGTGAGAGCTCAGGCAGATGGAGAAAGTCAACCAAGGCATTGTCATGCACATTGTGAAGCTTTATGAAGTCGTTTCCAAACTGACTGGATGGGTACTGCAGACAGATTCGTGAAGCCTCCTGACACAAACCCTGAGCTCTCATTTCTGAGTGTGAACACTATGTCGAGCTGAAGATGGAAGTCTGTTGATATGGAGTAAGAAGGAGACTTTAAGGAAAGTCCAGTGAACACCCCCTGTTGAGTTGAGATTGTTGAATGTCTAAATGAACATAAGTTTTGAGGTTTCCAGGATTAATTCCACACCACTTATTATTTTAATAATTGTTTTTATATTATGATTTGGCTAACACCCTTATTATTCTTAAAATACTACTTTATTGAAAATAAAATACTTCTTAAAATACTACTTTATTGAAATTCAATGAAGCTTCACTACATCTTTAATATTGTTCATTAGTAGACCAATAATCCAAATCCTGCTTCCTTGTCCCCAAAACTTTCTCATACTAAATACACTGTTGAAGGAACAAGATTGGGACAAGGCAAAGGATGTAACAAGGAAAAAAAAACAACTTTCAAGTTAAAAATAATCACTGTGAGGCATGTATTTTATGTTTCTCTTACATTCTATTGAGCAGGCTTACAGGCTTCCCAGGGATGACACCTAATAACTTTTGAATAATTACCTGGAAGGACCAAATTAGACAGCAGTTGTTTTCCTCAGGTTGCAGTTCCACCACCTTGGTGTGTCTGCACTCCATTAGGAATGTTAAGGGTGTTTAAATTGCCTGTAGCTCCTATAATATTTTCCAGCTGCCATATTTCCAATTTCTCTCTTCCCTAATATATCTCCCTTCTTAATTTCTGTGTGACTTGTGTTGCTCTCATTTTTTTTTCTTATTTATTTTCTTTCTCCAGCTTCTCTATTTCAATTGTTTAAATACAGTTCTTTACACTTTGTCTCTTTTTTTAGTTGTTTTTTTTATTTTTTATTTTTTTTTTGCATGGTTTCAGAAATTTAGCGTTATCAGTAAGGAACTATGATATACTTGAGAGGAGGGAGAGAAAGACATATTTCAGAACAAGATAGGAAAATGGAGAAAGATTAGAAAAGCCATTTTGTTCTGGTGAGACATCAGTTTTCCTGTGTGAGTAGAGGTGAATAAACTTAGAATGGAAACTTCAGAAAAGAGAAAAACAAAAAAATCACACGCGATCGAGTGAAAAAACTCCATACAAACAAATGCCTTTTCTCAATTCACAGAACCCTTGTTTGTTCTGGTGTGTAAGTATTGCAAGCAATGTTGTTTTTGAGAAGAATCATAGAATCATTAAGGTTGGAAAAGACCTCAAGGATCATCTAGTCCAACCATCAATGCAACACCACCTAACCCACTAAACCATGTCCCTAAGTACTACATCTACACGTCTCTTGAACACTTTCAGGGATTCCCACATTTAATTTTTACACTTCGCTAGATACCCATACTACCAGCTAATGAAAAAAATTCTACATAGTAAAACATCAGACATTTCAATTTTTTATGAGTTTTCACTCATCTGTAAACCTTTTTGATGCCCATAGGAAAGTGGTAATTTAGATATGCTCTTTGGAGACTTACTCAGTGATTCTCAGTTGTACTCAAAATTCGCTCATTTTCTTTTCCACTTGACTCGCATACAGTCACAGATATGCAGTGAAATAACATCATTCAAAACACGGTCTCTGTATTATCATATTTATCTGCCACCCCTGACTGGGGTAACTTGACATTTTTTATAGGTGGCTAACATGAATTGCTCCTCGTTCCAGGCCTACCAGGTTAATAACACTTGGAGAGCTTTTCTTTGTCACAGATCTCAGATCTGAAGAGCCAGTTTCTTAGCATAGCTCTCAAAGTGAAGTAGTTTTTTCTCACTGATCAGAAAGCAGCTGGAACCTGTCTTCCCATTTGGCTTTGTTGCTAAGGTTTTACAGATGTCTTAATTCTCGGGGACTCAGCCCATTGTTAAAAACCTGAAATAGTGTAGAACTGCCCAGTCAATACCTTGCTTATGTGCTTAATAATTTATTGGCTATTTGTCTAGTCTTATAGCAGTTTTATGTTAGATTCATAGCTATAATTTGACATTATGAATTCAATTAATTTGAAAAATATGCAAGACATATCAGATAAATGTAAATCTGTGTTAAAATGCTGTTAAAATGTCTTATGAAACACCATAAGATTTTCCCCCATCCAAAAAGCCTATTACAGCAACTCTCATGGTTTTAAAATTATTCTCATGACTCTCATCCTCTGACCTATAACTGTTACACAAAATCTTATTATATTGGTGCTATGGACTTGTTTAGTGGGGTTATACTGCTTGCAGCTTGATTTAATCTCTGCAGTTATTTATTGGTTGCTAAAGCTCTATTGTTCTGACCATGTGAAAGCTGTTTTACAGAGAATGTGGCAAGTGTTCACTGAAGCAAGTAGGAATACAGAGGTAGTAGGCAAAATAGTGCCATTTCTAAGCTGCAAATGTGACAACTATAAGAGTGTCTTCAGGAAGCATTGTCTATTCTCTTATCCACTGACATGTTTTCTCATGTGTCTGAACACCAGGGCAGAAGCCAGTAACTTTGGTAAAGTCAAATATGTTGGTTGAAATTCCTTTTTTTTTACACAGTGAATAAAAAAAAACAAAAAACAAACAAGCAAAAGAACATTAGTTGGAAAAAAATAATTTACTAAATCAGATTTTCAGGCTTTGCTTTTCCTATTTGTTATGCACTAAATTCAGGATAAGTTGAATGGAAAATAAAATTATGTCTATTCATTTGAAGTAAACAAAGAAAAATCCAACCTTTTTAAATTTGCATAATCCAAATGTCTTTGTATTCCATTTGAGTTAAAATACTAAACAAAGTGGTCTGGCTATTCCTGTGGAAATGAGTAATATTGCTTTAAACAACTTCTTTTAGAAATATTTGAAGTGAAAAATGCCCTGAAAAGTTTCTGTGATTATTTTAAGACCAAAGGAACTCTGAATATGTGAATCTCTCTGCTGTTCCTGATGAACTGGGTGACTAGCAAGACACTCATGGCATCAAAAAGCAAAAGTATCTTTCTGGGTTATATGTAAAATGAACAAGTAATTTAACTCTGGGTCTCCTTTTGTGCTAATGACAGCTATGGGTAAGCTATCAGTGATTTATGTGGGAGCCAAATAAATGTTTGCTGTTATTATAATTGTTCATTAAAAACAATACCCTTAAGATACTTTTTTACCCACTGAAGAATGGTGTCTGAAGGATATCCTAACTACATGCACACGCATTCTTGCACCATGATTTTCCCAGGGACTAAAATGAGACTGATTAGTGTCTTGTTTCCTGGGTCATCTAATTGTCCCTTTTTGAGGATGTGTGTAGCATTTGCCTTTCTCCTCTTGTCAGTGGCCTCTCTAATCTCCACAACCTTTCACACACAACAGAGACCTTGTAGGGACATAGGCCTTCTTCTCAGAGTCAACCATGGGAGTCTTGCGTGGGTTGAAATCTCTCCAGTAATCCCTGATTTAATTCTCATCCACTGCTGGTCGTTCTCCTTCTTGAATCCTGCCTCTAATCAGAGACACCTGTGAGATCTTGCCAGCAAAAACTCAAACAAGAAAGGCTCTGAGTACCTCAGCCTTGTCTGTGCCTACTGTCGCTAAATCACCGTCCTCACTGAGTAATGGGCCTCATTTCCCTTACTCAGCCTTTTGAACTAATGCAGTGGTAGAAGCTCTTCTTGATGCCCTCAGAACCCCTTTCAAGTCTCAATTCCAGCTAAACCTTGGTTTTCCTTACACCATACCCCCATGACCTCAGTAATGTTTTTTAATTCCTCTTTTGTAGCCTTTCCCTGCTTCTACCACCTACAGACTGCTTTTGGATCAGACCTCAGTCATGATGCTCCTGTTTAGCCGAGATGGTCTCCAGAAATGTCTTGTCTTCCTCCAATGTCTTGGAGGGGAGTGTGGAAATACAGTGACCAACAACTCAATTAGGAGGCATGTAAATAAATATTTTTAAGAAATCTGAAAAATATTATTATTAGGAGCCAGAGAAAGCATCTTCCAACAATGGCAGAAATGGTTAATATTCTTAACAAAAAGCTGTTTCCCATTTCAGCCTTCCACTAAAAGAAGGAAACAGGAGCTCAGCTATACCTCTTGTATCTAGTGAGATGGAGAATGAAGGAGGCTAGCGAGAAGCAGATATCTGCCTTGGGTAAAACTATTAAGGGGGAATGACCTGGGCTGGCTGACTTGCTTTCTGATATTTCCTATATGTTAAATACAATGAAGTCGTTCTACCTTAAGATCTTGTTTCCTGTGTCTTGACTTTCTTTCTCCAGTTTCAGGGACAATTAATTAAATAACAGGAATTAAATTCAAATTTCGTATCTTGGTTAACTGAAACTAAGAAAGCTATCATTGCCTGCTAAATTTTATAGCCGTTTTCTGTAAGAAATTACTTTAAATGAAATGGTAATTAAATATATGATAAAATGTTGGGATAAAGTAGATTTTATAACAGCGCACAGAATAGATACTTACGACCTGATGCTGCAGTCCCTAAATGAAATAAAAACATAACCTCACTGAAGTACTTCTGGAAATCTAATATGAATTGTTCTTATATTTCTAAACCAAGACAAAGAGCAATCATCTCTAGAAATTACATTGTTTTTGTTGAAAGGCTAACAGACCAACATAGATACTAAATTTTCAAAGGAAATACTGTAATCCTATAAATTTAATATATATGTCATTAAAAATATATTTCCTACTGCTGATACGCAGCAGGACACTACGTTGTGTGCTGAAAGACCATTTCATTGCAACATTTTGAACTATATGTAATTATGAATTTACAGTATGCGAGTTAATGAAGTGTTTTTGAAAGATCAGCATAGCATGTTTTGAAGTTTAAGTATCCCATGCAATTTTGTAGTACTGATGCATAAATAAAATGTGCAAAGAAAATCAAAACATTGACAAGGAATGCCAAAGTAAAACTTGTTTACTATTTAGTTTGAACTGAGCAGTTAGTTATAACTGTTTGTCAATATTTGCTAGCAAGCTGGCAGTGCTGGAGCACTGTTATCACATCACAGTGACATCCCAAATAGGTGTGGCACTAAACAGCATCATACTTGTTGGGTTCCAGGACTGCTGTATTCCAAATCCCAAATTTTGTGTTTCTTTGTGCTTTGGGGCAACTCTCGTCCACATGGACTGGCTGAATGCCATTGTCTCTGTTGAAGTGGTCTGTTATTTTTCCTGGTTTCCTTTCCTGTTCCTGTTTCAAAAGCTATGTACATTGTTCATAATGTGTGTATATTGCTATGAAAACAATCTCTGCAGGTGTGTAGGCAGAGGAGACAGTACATGAAGTCAGGGAATGCATGGAGAAGGGCTACTGAAGGAAAGGGAGGTACAGATCCCAGGTGAGTATGGAAAAAGGTCTTAAAGCCCCCATGTTGCTTTGCCCACCATGCATGGCTTAGGGATCACATCTCTAATTTCCATTGGGACCACACTCCTGAGGACCAGGAGGGGAGAAGCAATGCCATTTCTTGTTGCAGTTGCCACAGATCTTGTTCATTGTTCATCTGAATATGGCACATAATACATGTCAATACTGTTAACTGGTAAACTGGCATTTTTTGTCAACTCTGTGGAACTTTCAGGTGATACTATCTGTTACTGATTTAATCTAGGCAGAGGGCATAGCAATAGACAGATCTAGAGAAAGAAATATATTTTTGATAAAGGTTTATACAATGAACTATAAGGTGTAGTAGAAAGCTGTGACATCTGAATAAATACTATGTGGATTTTACTACCATTGCTTTCACTGCTAGTAGAACATAACAGACTTGCTGGTGCCCTTAGAATAACATTTATTGGCTTTCCATTGGAAGCAGCTCATTTGAGTGGAAGTCAATTAGTTTTTGCACAGTGAAAAGCAAGTTGCTGTTCAAAAAGCTATATGAGATTGGTTAATCATTAAAAATAAATTATTTGAATATTGACCTTTAAAAAAATCGGTAAATTTTCCCCTTCTTGGGGAAACTTGTAGTCATAGAAAAGTGATGGTATTGTAACAAAGTGAGTAATCCACTTGATGAATTTGTATTTGCCTGGAAATAAATGTTTCATATCATTATCATAGAATCATAGAATCATTAAGGTTGGAAAAGACCTCATGGATCATCAAGTCCAACTGTCAACCCAACATCACCTAACTCACTAAACCATGTCCCTAAGCACCACATCTACATGTCTCGTGAACACCTCCAGGGACGGTGACTCCACCACTTCCCTGGGCAACCTGTTCCAATGCCTGATCACTCTTTCAGTGAAGAAATTTTTTCTAATATCCAGCCTAAACCTCCTCTGGTGCAACCTGAGGCCATTTCCTCTTGTCCTATCCCTTGTTACTTTAGAGAAGAGACCAGCATCCACCCCACTACAACCTCCTTTTAGGCAGTTGTAGAGAGTGATAAGGTCTCCTCTCAGCCTCCTCTTCTCTAGACCAAACAACCACAGTTCCCTCAGCCTCGTAAGAACTGTGCTCCAGACCCTTCACTAGCTTTGTTGCCCTTCTCTGGACCTGCTCCAGCCCCTCAATGTCCTTCTTGTGGTGAGGGGCCCAAACCTGAACACAGTATTCAAGATGCAGCCTCACCAGTGCCGAGTACAGGGACACAATCACTTCCCTAGTCCTGCTGGCCACACTATTGCCGATACAGGCCAGGATGCCGCTGGCCTTCTTGGCCACCTGGGCACACTTCTGGCTCATGTTCAGCCAGCTGTTGACCAGCACCCCCAGGTCCCTCTCTGCTGGGCAGCTTTCCAGTTTTATGTTTTATCAGTGGCTCAGTAAAGGATTTTGCTTAGAGTGGTAACCGTCAACATACATGACTGAAAGAGATCATCCCAAAGGATGGGGAAACTGCTGAAATTTAATAAAAGGGAGGCTTATCTGTTTCCAGTGCCTTCAACATGTCATTTGAATATCTTAAATTCAATATTACCATCAACGATGCCTAAAATGGTGAAGGAATAAGTTTGCTTATTAAGGAGAAGAAAAGAAGCTCACTGAAATTCCCTGGTTTGGAAGACTTTTCAAAATGGATTGAGCCAAAATTCACACAGAAATAACAAAGAAAGATTATACAGACACAAAAGAGAGAAAAGCAGCATAATTTTATGATAAAACATGAAAGAGCGTTTGTTTTGTGGGAACCTATTTTTATCTTTATATATTCAGGTAACACTTTCTAAATCAAGGTTTTCAATGGGTGGCCATATAGCAAATACATAACCACACGACAACTTGAACTAGACCAACCAACTAGTCGCCTTTTGATACATTCACCCCAACAAATTCTTGTCATGAGAACCTTATGTTTTCTTTTTGTTAAAAGAAGCATCTGGCCACCAAAGAGCAGAGGTATGTGGTGCATAGCATACAAATTGCAATACCACAGACACCGAAAGAGCACTATAGAATTAGGTAGGCAGAGATTTAGACCTAACCTCAGCCTATGACAAGAAGGAACCTTCTCCAAAATAAATAATTTTCTGAATTTGGTCTCTTATTTTGAGAAAAAGGATTGCTACATTTTCCCAAGGAAAACTATATTTTAAGACATCATAAAAAATAAAAAGAAGACAAAACACTTTTTCCCCCACACAGGTTTCCCATGTTTTTTGAAGAGTAATTTGGAATGTTAAAAATAGGAGGAAACAAAGTAGATATGAGTTTTGATCTGATTTTTGTAGCTGTGGTTGTTCTTAAATGATAGACTTCACACTGTTACAAAATCAGAGGAATAATATGAAAAGCAAAGTTTCAGTCAGCTGACCCTGTAGTTGGGAGCCTTATTTCAGATTAAATAAAGTAACTCAAGTTCATTTCTGAACTGCACCCAAATATTTTTTCTGTAGACTGTATTTAAGAGATTAAACTACTGAAACAGAATAGAATTATTCCCGCTATCAAATTGTTTCAAATGCCTTTGTGGTCCCTGATCTTTTGTTGTTGTTATTTTAATTTGCACCCAAGATTTTCTGCAGTGCTTTTTTGTATAAATCCACTTTACTACTGACAGAAAACATTATAACCTCATTATTCAAGAGGGCAAAGGACTGAAAACAACATAACTTGGAGCTGGATGCTATATTCCCTAAGTAGGAACAGTATAGATGAAGGAGTATTAGGGTCAGGAGATTGAATTAGAGCAGTATTTATTCCACACTTTTGAATTCTATGATTGTGCATATTTTTTTAAGAGTATGCCACCTTACCGTGTCACGTAGAGCTGACATAATGGTGTTTGAAACCGTTGTAGCCTTCGTGTGTAGAACTAGCTCTCACATAGAACCACCTAAAACCTAGTCCTAATTTTGAATAGTTGTTTACTAGCTTGATTCTCCCAAGTTGTAGTTAGTTGGTTAGTTAGCGGCACATGTGGAAGTATACGTGTGGGTATGGTTTCAATCATTTTATGGGCTTCCTGTAACCCCTTTTGGACCAGTGCTTGGGAAGCACTGGGTGAAGTGAATTCTGAAGAATTTTGTTTTGTTTTTTGTTGTTTTTTTTTCTTCTTCCATATTTTTAATAGTTACCTTAGCATGAACCACAGAAATTTGACTGGACCCACAATTATAAAGGTTACCTGAAACAAAGGTATACGTAAACCCTCTTTCCATTCCTGAAAATGCATAAAATCTGTAGATATGCATACTGTCATATTTGCTTCTAAAGGTTTAATGGAATATTATCTGAACAGGAGACAAGAAAAGTGAAAATTTTAGAATGCACTTTGCTGTTTTCTTAGTCTTTTTGTCACAGGAATATTTTCCCCTTATGAAAATATTTATTTAAAATAGAAATACTAACACCTGACGCCCTTCTTCTGTTTCAATGCTCTTTCAGCATTGCATTGTGTCCAGATCATCCTCTTAGTTCCTTAAAAGACAGAAAGAACAACCTGTCTTATGTTGGCAGGAAACAAGCATTCTGGCAGCCTTACAAAACAGTTTTACTCAGGAGAATACTACCTGCATGTCACTGTCTCAAGTGATTTAGTTAACTTACGGAAGCATCTAAATGATGAACTGTTTGAATTTTACTCATAACTAATGGGACTATATCAGCCACCAAAAATGTTTGTGAACTAATTCTGAGACACAGTGAAGCTTAGACTAAGTTGGAAAACATTCTAGTTAAATATTCGTATAAAATTACTTTTCTGTCTTAATTTTATTTTTCTTTTGACCTTCATTTTTTATCATCTTCTATACTTGGATAATAACCTGTTATCAAAACCATTTTGTATGTTGTCATGCACATTTTCAAAACATAAAACCACAGTTACAGAAAATGGCAGAGAATTAATTTTTAATCACACAATGTAAATGGAAAAACTAAAAATAATATACTTCTGTTCATTACTGCACAGTCAGCAGACAAAAAAGGCAAAACAGAAGGAGTACCTTGTGAAACAAAGCTAACCCATGGACTCCAAAATCCAAGTCAGGATTTTGAAAGGATGTAACGCATTGATGTAATAGGTAAACAAGTGAGAAATGTCACATTTCTTCATTTCTCTTCCTGTTCTCTGCATAATTTCTCACTTTTTCTCCTCTTACAGTCTTGAGAATTCTGCTTATAGAACTGTTTATAGAATTGCTGATAGTAGAACAGACTAATATATGTAAATTTTGCACTTTTTAATGCATAATATTTTGAATGAGCTACAATTCCTGTATGTATAGGAATGCCTTCACTTGGTGCTTCCAATTGTGTTAAGGTTGAGTAAAAATGATTTTTTCTAACATTTTCTGTAATAGCAGCTAAATTTTGGCATCATGGAACCATATTTTTTATTGTGGACTAGTTTATTTTCAGAATATCAGATACTCTTTGTTCTTATCATCCTAAGAAGAAAAATAAATGAGAATGTTGCTTCTATAAAAGAGTTTTTTTTTTTTGGTGAGAAAAATGTTTCCATTTGGGGATTCCAAAATTTCTTTTTTGTGCCTAGAATGTAAATAACTCAGAGAGGGTAAGGATATAATTTCTGGTTAGGGAATTTTTGAGGAGATGTTAATTTGAAATAATTTCAGTGGTACCCATGTACTGAATATAAATGGAATCACTGGAATTCTGTAACATCTGAGTCCCGTGACCATGGGAGAAGTTTGTTCATATTCTCTTGCCAGAGAAAGAAAAAGTCCAATTTCTTCTGCCAATTCTGCTTCTAACTAGCATTCCTGCATGCACAGGAATAACTGGTAGAGCAGGTACAATGTGTTTATGGAATAATGAATACAAAATTTGTCAAGTTAAATCAAGGATAAGATGTTTATTAAATTGAGAACTCAACAACTTTTCTGCAGTCAAAGAGACTTTCACTTAATGCTGATTACACCTAAGATGTCTTCTTGTTTATTTTCTACCCTTTGGATGAAATATTTCAGTATGTGTTCAGAGGCAGGGAGGCTGTCAGACAACTGGAGCAATGTCTTCACTGCCCTTGTTAATTTTTTTTAGAGTTTGACACTGCTGCTCATCACAGTGGTTACTGATCACTTCTCACCCAAAATCAAACACAAACTCCATTGTAGTTTTTTGTAGTTTTCCCTGACAAGCAGAGAACTGCTTATGAAAACCAGATATGAAGTATTTAATCCACTTTGCTTTTGCAGTACTTAAATAGAATCTGTACTTATGAGTTTGGTCCCTTGCAAGCACCCTTAGAGACACAAATTGTGGATTGATTTGTCAGCAGTGTATTATTAAAAAGCTAGTAATATAAATTACAGCCTACATTATTAAAAAGTTAACAACATAAATTAGAATTTACATATTGACAAAGCAACCTATTTCCCTGGCTATCACATAAATGCACATTGGTCCTTATTATCAAATCCATTAGTCCTCATATGCAGGCATTCTTGCCTTAATTAGTTTATGCTCTTCTTCTACGTTTTAAGAATGGTATCTTTTCACCTTTATGAGGTACATGCTGGCAATGAAACGTACATTCCAATGACTTTTTTCCTGTGAGTGTTGTCAGCTCTCCAAGCAGGGAGTCTGACTGAATTACAGTGATGAACATTTTTTTCCTCAAAAATTTACTGTACTGAGAACTATTCTGGTACTGGCTTGTGCAGCTCACCGTAGATATGCAATATTGTGTTTAAAGTATCTCCAAACTTCTGTTCTAATTTCAGAAATATGTCTAATATAATTGTTAGTAGGTTTTTAAAAACAAAGCTGAAACGAAGTTGAGGTCCATACAAAATGCTGGAGTTAGAAACATTTTAATGAAATAAGTTTCTTTATGAAGTACATTTTGGACCATGGATATTCGCTAGGGAGATAACAGGCTGATGGTACAGGTCACTGCTCTGCACTTTTTCAGTCATTCCTTAGTCTCTAAGAGCTTTAAGTCTCTCTTAATAATCCTCATTGAAGATATGCCAGATTTTGACACTACTTTTAATGATCCACAGAGTAATACTTCAGGGTTGTATCTGGAAAGCAGAGGGTAGATGTTTAATACTCTGTGCTGTCTTATTCAGAAGGCATCTGCAGAACAAACAAACAAACTGAACTGAGGACTTCCACATGACTGCTGAATGCCCTGAATACCAGTTTGCTAAGTGGCTTAATTGCCATTCCAGAGTTTTTTCCCTCTAAAAGTAAGTTATTGTCCATTATTTCACTCTCATATAGGCGAGGGAAAACATGGAAATTGAGAACATTTCCATAGGAATGCTAAACATTACTTTTACTGTACTGTATATTTCATGGATATTGTCTTTTTCACTACCATAATAAGGAAGAAATCAATTTTAAAGATGCAAGAAAAGCAACTTCACACACAGGTTGCAGGATAAGTAGGAGAGCCCACATCAGCATTTTCAAAAATGACAACATTCTCACTTGTCAATGTGTGCAGTAACAGTGAGAAATCCATCTGTCAGAAAATAACTGTGAAGTTAATGGGAAGTGGATTTCACAGTTTCTGTTAAAATTTTAAACTCTGTGTGTTTCTTTCAGACTGAAAATAATTTTTGGTGGGAAATAACTAAAGGAGGCGTAGTAATACGATATTTTTGCCTTTGTAGTCATCCACAGTGGTAACAGTAGCATTCTACTTAGGGTTTTCTGATATTTTATATTAATTTACATCGTACTCACGTATTTATCCTATCTGAAAATTCCCCCACAATTCGGCAGCAGTCCACCACCCTTACTGAAAACTAGTATCACTTCCCACTTCCACTGGTGACATCTCATGTCTTTGCCATCATCTGGTTGTTTTATCACAGCCACTTCCAGATTATTCCACCTCTCTTCAAAACTGTTACCTTTTGTGCCTTGAGCATTAGTCACACTGGGTTGACACCTTTATTATATATATGCTGAAAATATTAATGCAGGAACAAGTAACAGGGAAACCAGGCCTCTTCTCTGCTCCTGGGTTTCATGGATGAGATGCAGTTGGCTTTTCTATCATGTGTTGTTAAGAGCAGTAGACACGACTGGCCCTCCTGTTACTAGCACCTGTGCTTGTGCAAGTAATTCTATTCAATTTATTTTACTAATAATCTTTGAATTCAAAGGACCAAATCAAGCTCTAAAAGGGTATAAATGCTGCTTTGAACTTGATCTTAATTTTTACACTGCAATAGCAACCGCAAGTGACCACTCTTCTCCTTACAGTAACCTGGGGAAAAATATTCTGCAAGGAAAAGCTTGAGGTATTTAATCATCAGGCCTTTCTCCTTGTTGTCAGAGGGAAAAATATTGTTCTTGCATCTTCCATCTACACAGAGTTCTTGTGACATGCAGCTGCTTAGAGTCCAGGGTTTAACTGTTGGTCCCTGATACACTAATATCACTGACCAGCTGGATCAATGTTGACTGCAGCTTATCTTAAAATTCCCTTTAAAATGTTAGTGCTAGTATGGAAAAAAATTTCAATTAAATTTACTGAAAAGATAATAGAGTTCTATGCCCAGTAATTAAGTACTTGCACAATATAAAAGAACATCCTGTATTTCATGTTTCAAAACAAGAAAACGCATAAAAGTCTTTAGCGATGCAGATACAGCCACAAAAATGTAGCCATATTGAACAACACTGTATGTAAGGATGTTCCTTTCTGACTATGGTGGCAGGTAAACATTGTGATTTAATTTTTGTTACAGTTATCCAACAATTCCAGTAACAGTACATGCTCCATGTGAATCGGATAACCCAATTTGTCTCTCTTGAAGTATTTGTAGTGGATTATGTTTTAAAAATAGCTTTGATTAACCTCACATAGAACTTACACTTCACAGTCACCCTTTTATTCAAGGTTGTATTTGTTTGGATCTTGTGTTGACAAGATTACACAACAGCACTGTCACAGTACAGTTTGGAAGGGAACACTCTTGTAGGCTCATTAAAAGGATTCTGAGCATTCACACCAAAGCCTGATTTTATAGTCACATCACTAGCAAAAAATCTTGCCTTAAGAATATAGCACTGCCTTGTTGATTTCCCCTGACCTTTCCTCTTTGAAACTCTACCTGTATTTTTCTCCCGCAGTGTATACTTACATGCGGTTTTATAAGATCTTCAGTAATTAGATAAACCATTCATGTACAGAAACACTAAAGCACATTTTTCAACTATTTTTTCATACCCTGCAAAACCCTCAGCCGCACTTTGAAATTAAAATAACTCCCCTTGCACCTCTAAACTTTATGCACCTTCACAGCACATAGGCAAAAAGATCCTCCCTGCCTACATCATAGTGCATTCGAAAGTGTTATCCAAACCTTAGTGTCACACCTGTGCTTTAGCTATTTGCCTATCTGAAACTGTCTGTGCACACACATCTGCACATGTTTGGATGGACAGAGTCTAGTTCAAATACATATTTAATAATAAACTCACTGAGTTCAGGACTGTGCACCTTTACTTAAAAAAGTATATCTTAGTTTCTTCAGTAGTCCAGCCGAGTATTGAAGATGGACTACTGTGCATAAGCACTAGAGAACTGCCACAAAAAGGGGAGTGCTACCATCAGAGACTCCTCAGAGAAGAAATAAGAGTTTTTTCTACATTTCTTATTGAACATGAGTCCCTCTGTAGCATGATACCTAAGGTACGCGGAATCAGAAGGTGTAAGCATAAGGCTGTTCAAAGTTGTGTAAGTGCAACCCTGATCCCATGCTCATTGTCAGACCAACCAGCTAAGGGAAAGGAAGAGGAAGAAGTTGCACATTGACTTCCTTGCACTGCATGAAAGAGAGTGTAACAATCCATATGTTCAAATCCTCATACTCTATTGTGAATGTGATATTTTTAAGTATTTATCAGGTATTGGATATGCTGGGGCTCCTGAATATATTAATTGTTTTCTGGAAAATAAATAAATAGGCTTCAAAAAGTAGATTTACAGTTTTCCACAATTGAAACGAGTCTTCATGGTCTTCTATCCTTTTACTTCCATTTGTATTGATTTCAGTGGAAACAAAATTGGTCCCTTGCTAAAGACAGCTAGAGACCTTGGACTTCCTGCTGTCCATTTCTTTAATATGTGAATGACCAAAATAAGGCTATAATACCTTTCTCCTGCCTCTTTCCACCTCACTACTATGGCAGGTACTTGCAGAAGGCATTAATTAACAGTTCATAAACATTTCTTTAAATCTCAGTTTTCCTGGATTTGTAAGTCATAAATTTTTCCAATGGAGTGAAACTGGCCCACAGAGTCAGACAGGGACAATTTAAGAATCTATTCAGTTAAAGAAACTCAGGGAAAGCTGAGTCAGGTAGAAAGTATGCCTTTTTTTTTTTTTTCTTTATATAAGGCTAAATACACATACATACACAAGCACTAGTGCACATGGTATAAATAACAGGTATGTTCTGATTTAAAGTGTCAGAATGACAACATATTTAAATTATTTTAAATGCTTCATAGGAGCAGAACCTGCCCATGTAGATATTCAGTGACATGAAAAGTGCTAGCTGTTGGACAGATGAATAAGATTCACGTTGACAGCTCTTTATAGCTCTTTTGGCTGCTATTTATAGCTCTTTTGGCTGCTGTTTATAAAGGGAGATGGGTACAAATCTGTGTCAGCCTAGATGTTTTGATTCCACTATTGCAGGTGATGGTAGTAACCTATTACTACTAGACGCTTAATAAATTAATCACAGTGTCATCACTGAGGGGTACCTTCTCTGCTATCTGTGCAGACTGGCTGAAGGTGCTTTGAGGAGTGCGGTTCACAGTCATTAGTGTATTCTGTGTTTTTTTTGTTAGATCTTGACTGTTACACTTCAACTGTCAAGTTTCATTCCATCTCACACAGTTTCTTTCACTGGTTTGGAAAGCATGTGTCAAAGTACGTCTGAAAGATTTTAATTTTCTGTAGCCTGTTGTTTCCATAGTTTGCAGAAAATATTATGATAGATCTTAATGTTTAGGAAAGTGAAAATCAGTGATGGAAAGGACCAAAAACAACTTTTTCCTACAGTAGTACATTTATCAAGATGCCTTTTCTTTTATCTGTTGTTAAAATTTTCCACACAATATCATTTCCAAAACTCAGTGTAGGTGAAAATTTAGACATTTTTGCTAATATCCAAGCTATATTTCTAATGTATTTATTATTCTTACTCTTTGAAATTTTATCTTGTATTATGCTAAACACCTCAACCTCCTTCTTTGTGTTTGTACCCTTCTGACATTGCCAGCCCTAGTGAGTTTGGAGAATACAACACACAAAGCATCTGTTCTCACTAACAGATTAGGTCAGTTGCCATAGGCATATGCTGCACTCATGCAGCAAAAAATATCTTTCCTTTCCTGTGCTCATGGGCATATAAAACCTGAACGTACCAACAGAAAATACTGTCGATATACAGGGCTACCACACGAGTTCACAAACTGATATGTGAAAATATCTATATTTCTAAATGGGAAAAAGCCATTAAATTATGTTCTTTGTCAGACATATGCAAATACTTTAAATATATTTTTCGTATTTTCTTGTTCTGTTGCTCTGTATGAGTATTTTGCACAATACTCATAATCACAACATGTCAATACATTGGCTTTTGATATGTATCTATTATTCGCCACATGTGTGAATAAACTAACTGCTTAGAAAACTTTCCTCACCAAGTGCTTCATGTGGACCTGGCTTTCACATTGACTTGTGGCATACTGAACCAGTGAAGTAAAATCTCATGTACAGATAAGAGGACTTATTTATATAAACAAACAAAGCTAAGAGCAATCTGGAAAAAAACCCAGTAAATGTATAATCACAATAAGAAATCAGACCAACTAAGTCACTACGAAGTCCTTCAGATTTGCCCTGGATCTAAGCCAAATTCCTACAATGCCTTCATTTAAGTCATCTACGTTAAGCTGTTCATTCTGTCTTTACACGGAGGAATTTGCTCTTCAGTGTGCTCATGGTGTGAGAGTTTGGCAGCAACCCATCTTGCTCAGGAAAAATTTTTTAGGAATAGGAAATTCTAAAGCAAGGCAGGGAAAGAATTATGTGTTATTTGGTGTAAACATGCCCATTTTGAGGAGGGAAATGCTCCTGAAAAAAAAATTAGATTTAGGTATGTGTTTTGTTGAGGTCTTTTTATGTTGTAAAGTATCTCTGCACTGAAGGTTAGTGAAGTGATCCTGTAGACTCCCAGTTCGTAAGTAGCTGCACTAGCTAGTCAGCCTGAAACTGGTTAAAAGGCTTTAGTATGAGGAGCTGTCTGAAACTGCCCTCACTCTGGTGTTGTGCCAAATTAATGCATTTTTCCTGCTTTTGAGACTCAAGCTGCATAGTGCTACGTGGACTCATTAAGTCATCTGGTAAGCTCCCTACCCTTGATACCTGCTTGTTGCAAGGCAATTGCAACTCTGAAATCAAAAGATCAATTTGCACAGAAACTGCCATTTGAATCGGATGAAGACCAGCATGAGGAATATTGAGTTCTACTATTCCTTTTCCATGTAAAAACAGTATTACAACCATAATTTTAGTTACATTAGTAATGTTTTAGTTGCATGTAATCAGTATCTAGCCTAACACTCACACTGACAACACACACAGTCACACATTGGCACCTTCACACATTAATTGACCCTTCACTTCACTGCATAGCCACCACCTTTCCAGCCACCAGAGACTGTGGGTGGTAACACCAGTACACCACCCGGCTGGTGACTGGGGAAGGGCTCCCGTGCTGGTGATTTGGCGCAGGTGTCACTGACACCACAGATGTCTCTCTGTCAGATTTTGGGATTTAAGGGAAACCCATGCAGATGCCTCCACACCAGGTCTGCAGTCTCCATACTGTAACAGGCCCCTAGAGATACAAAAGTAAAAACCAAAGCCTGCAAACACAAGCAAATGCTTAATGCAATCTAGTACTTGCCAACAGGTTCATAGTTCCCAACTTAAATACTCCACGGAAGAACTCTACATGACGCATAGCCACACTCTTACCTTGTTTTCATATTGCTTTGGGCCCACAAGATTACAACTACTTGACTAAGAAATAAGTAGGGACTAAACACAACAATAATTTAATTTAACTACATCTGTACTGAAATCTGGTATTTTCTAGCTGATCATTCATGATTCGTCTGTAACAATTAGTGAACACCCATTCCCTGACAGTATTTAATACAACCTTGCTACAGGTGTCTAATTGATAAGGTTTGTCCTTTGGCTACAGAGTCCTGCGTGGATCTGGTGAGTCAGTAAAAATAGGCAATTTAAACTTTAGTCTCATGCAATTCTTTCTGGGACCTGTCAGAATGGAAACTTCCCACATATTAGAATTTCAGAATAAAGAAAAACATTGTTTAGAATAATAAAAACTATTTTGTTAAAACTGCAATTTGATTTCATGAGGAGAATAAGGAAACTAATTAAATTTGAGGAGTTGCTGATGGCTAGTTAAGAACTATAAGCAGTAAGTTAAATAAGATCCAGTGACAGTTTGTTTACAGATAGTTTTAATCCCATGTGGAGTAAAAAATAAATAAGATTTCTTGTCATTTATTTAAAGTATGCCAATTACAAACAGTGGCTTTTTTTCCTCCCCTTGGATTATATCTTTTGTTTAGCTGTTATTTTTATGTAGGTTAGTATAATAATTTAGACTAGAAAATACTTTGGGTGGTCAGGTGGTCAAAATATATTTCTTGAAACAGGGCTAACTAGAGTCTTGTCCAGTTGAGTTTTGAATATCCATAATGATGAAGCTTTCAGAGCTGCTCTGGACACCTGTCCAGTGTTTAACTACCCTCATGGGTGAAGAATTTTTTCTTTATGTCAGGTCAGAACTTCCCTTGCCACAAAAGGCAGCAGCTACCTTTAATCCTTTCACTGTGCAGTTTGGGAATAGCGTCTGTCTTCTCTGTAGATACCCATCAGCCAGCTGAAGGCAACACGAAGTTCCTCCTCAACATGTGTTCCTCAAAACTCAGCAAATGCAGCTCCTTCATCCTTTCCTTGCATGTAATTTTCTCCAACTCTGAACATCTTACTGGCTGTACACTGAGCTCTCTCCAGTTTCTCTCTCTTATGCTGAGTGGTGAGGGTAGCAACTCTGGACATGGGGGTCCAGATATTTTCAATAATTGCCTTTCATAGATCAGTAGTTCTTAAGTATGTTTTAATTCAAAGAGCATTTAAACTTTCTGATGGCCTGTGAATCGTCATGTCAACTATTCTTCAAAGCTGCGGGGGAAAAATGATGACAAATTTCTTAGCATTTGTAAAACATTATGGTGGTCCAGAACTGTAATTTCATGGTCCTTATTAAAAGTCTTTTTAATCTGCAATATTGATACTAAAACCATAAATGTTTGGACTTGCATCTTTTGTGCAAGTTTATAACTATAACAAACTCTATGAGTTTTGAGTGAACTTTCAGCTGGGCCTGAAATATGCAGATAGCGATTCTTGAGCTCCAGCTCATACTTTTTTAAAACATAAAAGTGTGGTTTTAGGAGCAGTTTTGCAAATGTCTTTTTTTTTTATGCAGATCAAACAATATCTATTTGATAGATATCTACTTGGTCTTTTTTGTAGGAGTGTGTGACTGAACTTTACCAGTACTACTGACTGGCATGATGAATGCTAGACAAGCTCCCAAACCCCTAGACTGTGGCTGCACTGCAGGGCCAAACGTTTAAATAGCACAGTTTATTTGCTCAGTGACAGTGTGACAGTGATGGTGGCTACATGGAGTTTTTTTGCAGGGTCTTCCTCTTACCTTGCCAATTTTTGATGTGAGGACAGACACTTCAATAATGTCTGTCTAAATAAATGCATTTCTAAGTAACACTTTGGGAAAATAACAGGTTTATGTTCCTTAGTTTTACTTTACACTTTTCTTGCTAACAATCTAATAGGTTTGAAAAAGTCAATAATTATCATATAGATGTTCTGTTGTCATAATGGCAACTGCTGTTATGCTTTTTATGATTAACTAGTGTTGAAAAACTGTCTTGTGTTAGTGTGAAAGGGTGTTTAAAAATCCGCATTATTCACTTGTCTTTAGAAATTTTTTATTGGTTATGACTTCAGAAAAAAAGAAATCCTTTCACTCTCATTATTCAGTATACTCCAAGAACAATAAGTATTATTAATGTTGATAATTGATGCCATCAATGTATTCTTAGTCAATTTTATTTAAAAAATAAACTTCTTCCAGAGGGTTTTAGGTATCATTTTATTATTCATGAAATGAAAATTGTGTTAACACAATTTGTATTTGTCAAACTATGCAGGAACAGAAAGCAAAGCATGTTCTGCCTCAAAAATATTAAGGTCTGTGTCTTTTTTCCTGTAAGCTCTACTGGACATAAGTAAAGTTAAAGTTATGAGTTAGCTCTGTGGAATATATTGTCATGGTTTTGACCCTGTCTTGCAGCAAAGCTCTAGAATACGACTCGCTCACCCTTCTCCCTCCCAGGGAAGGGGGAGAGAATTAAAAGGGCAAAGGGAAAAGAGACTTGTGGGTTGAGAAAAGAACAATTTAATAACTAAACAACAATAAAATTGAAAAAATAATGAAAATAATAATGATGAAAGTAATATATACAGATATACAAATCAGTGATACACAGTGAAACTGCTCACCACCCGATGACCAAAGCTCAGCCAGTTCCCAGCTAATGATCCCGGAGCAAGGACAGTCCCAAAATCACAATCCCAGAAAAGACATAAGAGCCCAAGCATCCAAGAAACTGAGACAACCCTGAGAAAGGGGCAGCCCAGAGAGAGAGAAAAAACCCAGAGAGAGAGTACTTCTGGAGAAGACCCTCATCTATATACTGGGCATGACGTGCATGATATGGAATACACAATTGGCCAATTTTGGGGCTGTGCTCCCTCCCAGCTTCTCCTGCACCTGCAGACACTGGCACAGCAGAGATGTTGAAAAGTCCTTGACTGTCCTGGCAACAACTCTAAGCATCATTATGTTATCAGCCTTCTCCTCAGCACAAATCCAAAACACAGCCTCTTATTAGCTACTAGGAAGAAAGTTAATTCTGTCCCAGACAAAACCAGGACATTAACTGTGGAGTTCAAGCATGCCAGGGACAATGCCTAAGCAAAGAAACTTACTATATAAAAAAAATAACTGCTGATTTGTTATAAATATTTATGTATATGTATGTGTATTTATGTATTTATGTACAGATATGAATACAGACATTGTCCTTTCTGGAGTTTCACTTTGTCTTATTGCTTTTAAAGAGAAATGTAAATGTATGTGCTTATTTTGGCTTTTTTTTTTTTTTCTTCAGATCCAGTCCCAAGTTTCTAGTCTTTTTACATCTCCTCTCCCCACCTTTCCAGAAATCTCACATATGAATGCAAGGAAATTTCGTTTACCCATCCTAACTCCCCTTCCCCCAACTCCTCAAATTAAAAAAAATAAGGGAATGGCTATTTCAGCAGCTCATGTTATGCATTAGCCTAAATGGTATCTGACATTCCAGAATGGCACAGGTGAAGGAGACACTGTAGCTGCTGCTGTTTCGAGCTGGACAGGATGAGGAACTGCAGTGGTTGGGGTGAGGAAGTTATAGGTAGCAAGAAAACAACCTGTCTTGCCTTTTTATTGACTGCTGCCACTCCTGTCTTGTCAAAGAGATGGCCTTGGTTATTGTAACAGATGTAGAAAACCGTATCATCCTAAAGCTTAATGCTTTAGTGGTATATCCCTTGACCTTACCTATACTAAGCAAAGCAATTAAATTTTGGTCAAACTCTGTGGGAAGAAGAGTGTGGAAATGTTTGAAACCAGCCATTTTAAGGGAGTTAGGATCCTTGGATCTTTCCAAGGATGGATCAAAAAATTCCCTATTCATCTCTTTCACAGAGACCTCGCAGCAAGACAATTTTGGAAGTCTCATTATAGTCTTACTCTGTGAGCAAATTATTCTTTCACCATGTCTGACTTTGAGTGGTATGTGTGACTTTGCCAAAACTTTCAACAGTAATATAAATTTTACCAAGTGCAAGTATTATTATTCACAACTATGTTATCAGCATTTCTTGCTGGTGCCATTCTCTTTCTCTTGCTAAATAAAAGTTATTAAGGAAAAAATGAAGAGCTCAAATTAAATAAAAAAGGGCTTGCTTTAGGGCTTGCTACAAGTTCCACAGCTTTAAAAGTCTTTACTTTTTGTTACCAGGCCTTGTCTCTTTGGATGCTCCCTGTTGCTGTGAGCAACTGCCTGGACAGAAGATGTACAATACGCGGTGCACAGCCCTTCCTGTGGGGCAGAGGGGCTCTGAAGATGACTGAAGCAGGGCTTCTGGAGTCAGCCAAGACTGTAGTGATAGTCTTTCATGATTTCCTTCAAACCTCAAAAGAAAAGCGGAACAACATACAAAGCAAAGTATATCTCAGATTTATAAATTTGAGGTATTGCATATTAAACTACTCATCCACCACCCAAAAAAGCAGGGCCTGACTGAAAAAAACACCACCACTAATAAAAACCCCTCAGTGAAGGTTTGTGCTTGCTGTGCAGAAATGAGCATGTGAAGTACAGTAGTACATAAGGAAATGGCTGCAGTAACACTAAATGAAATGATAATGAGATTTCACCTGTAATATGGGTTTTAGGACCAATTGTTCTGTATTAGAACAGGAAATTAGATCTGAATTTGAAATCTGATCAATTTTTTCCGGTCTTGTAATTCTGCCTTATATTTTTCCACTCCCAGCTACACTATTCAAAACTGTCTGAGTATATATCTCTCAGAAGCATAAAGTTAAAGGAACAAAAGACAAAAACAAAAGACAAAATGACTCATATATAAACTTTCCAAATATGATTGATTCTTTTATAAGTCAACTAAAAGTCTTCTTATGAGTTTGCTTTTCATTGCAGAAAAAAAGATGGAATCTGAAGATTCTATTCTATAAAGCTCTCTGAAGACCATCACAGTTCTGTGCAATAATCTGTAACTGTATTTTCATTGTAGATATCTTTTATTTTATAGTAGCATATTATATTCCCTTGAGTTATGAATAAAGCACCATAGGCAAGATTCATCTGCTGAAGATGAAAAGAAGCAGACAACACCCCCCTGGAGTCCATAGCTGATATTCTGCTTCAGGTGTAGGAATGGAGTAGTTATCTTTCCAGAATGAAGACGACTTATTTAACGCTATTATGCACAATTATTCTCTCTCAAAACAGACAGAACAAAGTCTCTGTCAGTTCTTGTGAGATACAATTTTAAATATGAACATGAGGGTGTGCGTGCATTCTGAATCACTTTTTGTCAAGAAGCAGGACAACATTTAGAGTGAAAGGTTTATATTTTACTAAGTAAAGAAGGTTTTACTTCTTCCTTCTTCAGATGTAGTTTTGATTAATACATCTGAAATGAGAAGTTTCACAAATCACTATCAGATGTAGCCTCAGTCAGATTTGTTATCATTTCTAACACTTGGTTAAGGAAATGAATGTTTCTGCTAACAGTACAACGAATAGTTCTATCAGCTCATAAGCATGGTTATTGGAGCTGCCCTTGGGACTTTCAGTCCTCAAGCCACCTGGAAAAGAGGCTATCATACAGAAAATATTCTGAGAGTCTGGAAAAAGATGTATAAAGTGCACTGTGTCTTTGTGTTCCCCTAGCAGCTGCTTTCAGAGTGGTAAGCCAATCTCAGAGGAGTCTGCTTGCCATTTCACTTATGGGGTAACTGTAACTATCACAGATGCTTCAGTGAGATACAGAGGAAGGGGAGGATACAGAATACTTTAACCCTTCAGTGATATAGCTAGGAAAAAAGTGTATAAGTAGACATAGAAAATGCAGAAGCATAAATGTAGAAGGCTTCTGAGTGGACTAGTTGCTGTGGGAAAGCAATCTCTCTAGAAATATACATACTAAATAATGATGTGTGAAGCATGACACATTTTCAGTGTGTATTTACTCAGAGATACCCTTTTGTCTGGAAATTTGCTTACATGGTGGCTGGTGAGATATATTTTAGTGTGAAAAGGAACCAGCAGAACCTGAAGTATTCATGTCTGTAATTACAAATCAATCAGGGAAAAAAACCCAAAAAAACCCAAATAAAACCAACAACACAAACTTAAAAGATACTTGTCAATTTATATATTTTTATATTTAAATTATCATAATTGTCTATTCTACAGAAATCCTATATGTTTTTGAAACATCAGTGCCTCAGTGAAGTGCCTTATTAACAGACTTATTCCTATGGTAAACAAGCTTTCAGAGTCTGTCATTGTCTACCCTGGAGAGGTGTTTGTATTGAAAAAAAAAAATAGTTATATAGTTGATTCCATGCACTTTGAAGAGCTCTCTGTTCCATTTAAAATAATGACCTCACTAAAACAAAGAGCTTGGAATACTGTCTGTAGCAAGTTTGTTTTGCTTTTGTTTTGTTTTGTTTTGTTTTGTTTTGTTTTGTTTTGTTTCAGCTGAGGTTCTGATGCATGTTATAAAAAAAATCAGTTAACAGAAAAATTCAAGTTGCTTTCCTTTGCTAGGCAAGTATTATGTCATTTAAACCAACTCAATATTTTGTAAAAAACCTCTCTCTTAATATTATTCTTGGGAGGACATAATCATAAACCCCACCGCAAGAAAAAAAAAAGTATATTTCTTAAAGAAGAGAAGAAAGGAAGGAATTAAGTAAGAAATTATTTACTGTGAGGGTGGTGAGACAGTAGAACAGGTTGCACAAAGAAGTTGTGGATGCCCCATCCCTGGAGGTGTTCAAGGCCAGGTTGGATGAGGCTTTGAGCAACTTCGTCTAGTGGAGGGTGTCCCTGCCCATAGCAGGGGGCTTGGAACGCTGTGATCTCTAAGGTCCCTTCCAATCCAAACCATCCTATGATTCTATGATTCTATGACTAAATATCATGTTTAAAATAATTGTAATTTTGGTGCTTCTGAAGGACAGTAATTATTTGAAGAGTTCGTTTCATAACATTACTGTTCTTCTTTTATAAAAGTAAACCTCAATAAATGCTCTCTGCAAAACTCTTCTCAGTATTGCATACCATGCTGACCTTAATCGTTTACATGTCCATAAGAGGAAAGGTGTTTTTCTGTCTCTTTAAGACCCTCAAACCTGTTGATCAAAGAGGAACAAATAAGCAGAAGTCCCAAATCAAGAGAATTCCCTCAGCATGCAAGTTTATATAAAATGTTGTGGAGGGATTTTTTGAATTAAGCAATGTTTTGAAACATTTCCTTGTTTCTAGAACTTATCTGTGTGTGGCATCCTTTACATTTGACTCTTTCTAATGGATCTTTTCTTCTCCTTGCTTATAATATCTGACATTCATTTTTTGTAATCCAGAATGTTTGTTTCATCATGCCCCAGTAGTGCAAGAGAGAATTCAACAACAAAGTTACACAAATCTCTTGGAAATACCCTAAAGCAGTGACAATACTATAATTGTTGATCAGCCAGTTTTGATAAAGAGATACTACTGGAGTTTCATGTCACCATTGTCCTAATTGCCTGGGAATAAAAAAAAAAAATTGAAAAAGGAATTTTTTACACACCTTTTACAAAAAAAATCTTTTTGCTACCTAGTAATGTAAGGGAAATAAAACAGGCTGATCATAGTAAGTACATTTTATTAACACTTACTGGTACTGTCAAAGTGGGTAGGAAACACTTTTGGAAGAAGGTGCAAACATGTTTCCCTCCAAAAAAGCCCTAATACAGAAAGCAAAAAAACCCTGAAGGTCACTTTGTCACCAGTCTTCCTTGTGCAGCAGATATCAGAGTACAAGCAAACAATGTTACTGCTCCATTTCTCTAGGACACAGAAGAGGCATTTTAAGGTCACAGGAGCAAAAAAACAACAGGCAGACATGATCACAGCTGTATATCAGGCTAGAGAAGTTTTCTTTTTCCATCACAGAGATCCCCAGTTAGTAGCCCTTCATTCAGGACAGTTAGGCTTTTCAAGTGTAACAACTACCGTTGTGATCAAAGAATGAGGACTTGAACCAGGCACACGTATAACTGCAAGCATGAGTGGCTACAGTTAACAAATAGGTAATTTCTGGAGCTGGAAGACTTGAATATGCAGACTCCCACTTTAATACAAACTACTGAATTTAAAGTCTGCTTTTTGTCTAAGATATTCAAAGTTAGTGAAAAAATGTATTAGAAGAAGTGAAGAAACTGCACATATATTTTAATTGCAGAATGTACATAAAATATATGTTGCAAAATAAAACTCATAAAGGTCTGACACATTTCAGATCAGTCAAGTTTTTTACAAAATAGTGCAGTCAGGCTATCTTGACTAGATTCTTGGCTGATGTAAGCTGCCCTCCTTTTGCTGAAATCACAGCTTTATTATGACTAAAACCTGTTGGGTATTTGGTCCTGTGTCAGATTAATACAAATCACTTTAAGGATTAATTTTGGTTTACAGGTGTCAAATGTAACTTATGGGTTGAGAAGATGGTCATGAGTCTGACAGGTTTTGATAATAAAAGTTAATTACAGGCAACACATAATGAATAGAAGCATGAGCATCTGATTTCTGCAAACTCTAGAGGCTGCGTGGTTGTAAATGAAGCACCGCAAGAAGTCACTCAGCCAAAATGCATGAGAGACTATATCAATTTGTGAAACTAACAACAAAATCATGTCTATACAGTTCAGTTATCAAAACAAATTAAAAGAATTTTAACTAATTCACACCTCTCAGATTAATGCTTTTTAACCTGCAATAGACTGAAAAGCCGTTAGATGTTTTTCTGTACTGGTCCACTGAAACATTTATAGTTACCTTCTTAGAAACTTGACGATAAATGTGGTATTTGTTGGTGCAGAAGTTTTGGTCTCACTGAACTAAACAACGGCTAATTATCAGCTTCCGTGAAATGGGAACAAAAAGAGTGTGTCCAATTTTGCATTCCCTACTGTTACATGAGGTTGAAACATTAGGTACCTAACCCACCAGCTTGTATCTTGGAAGAAAATGGCCTTAGAAATATTTTTATAAATTCTATGTGTGCTTCTGTGTGCTTATGCATGCGTGTAGGCACATGCATATGTATACATGTATTTATCTATAGCACTCTTATGATTTCATGGTACTGCCTGTCAAGGGCAGTCCTAAGCTAATGGAAAACCACAGAACCACCTATTTGAGCTCCTTTCCACAAATTTTATTAAAAATGAACTAGATTTCACAGTATTACAGCCTAAAACTGTCTTTGTCTCAGCCAAAAAAAAAAAAAAAAAAGGATTGTGTCAATGTTGCCTCAGGTAAATAAGCAAAGACAATACTACATATCTTCTGTGATGGTTGATTTATTTGACCATAAAGCCAAGACTCAGGGCCCTGAGGGCACCAACAAGCCTCCATTGCCCTGACCAGCCTGATCCAGGGCTTTCTGAGAAGTGTTCCCTGCATATGGGCCCAGGGGCTCAAACTAGAGCCCAAGTGGCATGTTGGAGGAGTGAGGGGAAAAGAGAAAGAAAAGTAATAAAACCAAATTTTTGCTCTTAATTTTTAGTAGATCCTTAAGGACAGTTCCTTGAATATTCACACAAGAAGATGGAGGTCTGAGGTCTGGACTAAGATCTGAGAACTGATGAGAATATTTTCCAATCTGAACACGACGTGTCTTGCAATATCAGGTTAGGAAGAACAGAACAATCCGGTTGTTTTGGGCAGCACTTGTTCCTGATGAGTTATTTCTCCTCTTAGGTCAGAGCAGATATATCCCCCTTCAATGCATGTAAAAGACCAGCATCCAGGGCATTCAACATTCTGGTGTCTCTCTGATCACAAATTATAACTTGTATGGACAAAGCTGTGCAAGAAAAAAAACGGTTTCAACTAAACATTTATGGTTGTAGCTCTTGAAAAATTTTACTTTTGTCAGTTTTCTAAATAGTATGTGTATATAACGGTGTCCTTACAGATGTCCAGCGGCTCATAACATGTCTCATAATGATAACCACATTGCACCTACTTCATCAGAATTGTAGCTAGAAAGGATGTTTCCTCCTGTGGTGGTTGTTATCATTTATATCCCAAGGCATAAAGTTATCTATCTCAGCTTTTATCATTTTATGCTGACTGCAGATGATTCACATTTCTGACGATGCCATGCTTACCTATAAAATTTATCAGATTTTAAAACGTAAATAAAAATCTGTTTTTCTTTTCGTTATCTTATTTCTTTTGCACCTTACTAACTTAAATATAAGAGGTGTTTTTTATTCTTTCTTTATTCAAATAGAAAGTCTCTCATTGAATTAACCTTCATGTTTCTGCAGAATTTGCCTTCTTGGTTTCACTCTACATTGCTTGAAAAGGAATAACTTCAACAGAATATGGTGGGTTTATTTTAGAACCATGGCTTTAGAACTGGATTTCTGCATTTATACTTCCATCATTGACATTGATCTTGGAGTGTAAAGGGTCTTAGAGGGTGGATATGAAGTGTTTTCACTGTAATGACCTTTCATATTGCTAAAACACAGTAACATGATCCCAGTGTATGTGAGAATCAATCTCTGTGAATCAAATTATCTATGTAAAAGACAATTATATATCATGCACTTATATGCCAAAAACAGGGAGGTCAGAACCTTTACTCTGCAAAAATGTTGATACTACACAAAGCTAGCACATGGTAGTAGGAGTCTCATTCTTTCCCTGGAGTGGTAACCAGAGGGGGATAACTGTGACAATGAATAGCACTGAAAGTGATCCAAGAAGCTATATTTTTTCCTAAGGAAGTATTTCTCAACATATAATAATTTTGAATTTTAAATTTATTTCTTCGTGTACACACGAGAATAACATATAGAAATCTGGATGAGTAATGAAGACAGGTGAAAAGTGTGTTGTGTTATGAAGTTAAAATCACAAAAAAAAATTCTCAAAGGTATCTCACTAAATATTATTAGGTTATTCATAAATATTCTTCATGTGATAGACTAACTTTGTGTCTAAAAAAAAAGAAGAGTGAAAAAGCTTAAATAGAATCTTAGAAAATAAAAGCATTTTCTGAAATTCAGACACAGCATCTCTAGAGTAACATCTCATAAAATGACAAACAACAAAACCCCAGAAAAGATTGATAGCTATAGATGAAGCTGTATACTGTAAGTTACAGTGGCTACATAAGTTATGAATGGAGGAGCTATGAATGAATAAAGCAGTTATTGTAACTATAAAAACTACATTATCCTTATAAGACACTAATATTATTTATTAGTTATATATATGAAGTATAAATTTAAGGATAGTTTTTATTGTCTGATATTAAACAGCATAAAAAAGGAAGTATTTTTGAGAAGAAATGTGTCATGAATGCTCATTAGCTCATATGTGGGTTTCTAGAATGATGTGCCTAGAACATATTAAGTAAACTTTTTCCTACATCTATTTAATCTGAAAAATTAATAGGTAGGCAAAGTGTGTTAAGTTATTACACCTTTTGCGTAACCTAGTCTTCAAATTATTAGATACACTCAAGAAACAAAATAGGACCAGATTTATGAAAAAAACCACCCTTAGAAAAAGTAAAATACTTCTCTTGCAGCTTAAATTGTCTTGTTACTGAATAAAAAAGATTTCAGACAAATTCTGTCCCAGGCTTTTAAAAAGCTTCTCTTCCTGTGTTCATGTGCTCATCTATGTGAATTGTGTGACAGAAGTGGAGAACAGCAATATCTAAGCTAGCTCAGGAGTGGCCCAGCAGTGGCAAAGAAGAGTGCCACACAGCCTTCCTTGACATAGTGTTGACGTAACTTATGTCAGTAAACTTGTTTGCAGAATATCACTTGGCATTTAATGCTGCGATGGCTGACAGGCAAATAGTGTAACTAGCTCTTGAACCTTCTTTCTCTCTTCTAGGATGCTTTCATCTTCTCCTCTATGGGGGAAAAAATAGTGATTGATTGTTACAAATAGCCAATTTCTGCTGCTATGGCTTGGATGCCAACAGGTAGGAGACTTCATCTGTGAAGTTCAATGGTCCACTAAGTTCCTGAATGAAATCTGCTTTAGTCTATATTCTTAATTTTTTTGCTGGAACAAAGAATACTTCTTGCAGTCAGGCCCCCTTCTTTTTTTGAAGCTTGATTATTGCTCATCTTACCACAAATTGCTAGCATCTCTTGGTCTCTTCTGGGTTTTATACAGTGATTAATATTTGTTATTCTCCAGTTTGTAATTTGTATGACAGCAGAAATAAACAAAATAATACACTCTACTAAGAGCTTGCAACCTGAATACTTCTGGAGTTGAAGAAAAACAAAAGCACTTGGGACTAACACTGTGCCTTGGGAGTTCAAATCCAGTGCTTTACTCACTGAATCTATTGACCTTTTTACATGCTTCTTCATACTTGCATGTATATGTTTGGTTGAATATACAGCTGTAGGTCTTTCAATGCCTGATTATATTGTGTTCTTCAGAGAGATGGCACAGCACTGAGGGTTTTCATTGAATAGGTACGACAGAGCCACGACACTGGTGGATAAAGGAAGGGCAACTGACATCATCTACCTGCCAATGACACCAAGCTGTGTGGTGTGGTGGACACGCTGGAGGGAAGGGATGCCATCCAGAGGGACCTTGACAGGCTGGAGAGGTGGGCCCATGCAAACCTCATGAAATTTGACAAGGCCAAGTGCAAGGTCCTGCATGTGGGTCGAGGAAATCCCAAGCACAAATACAGGCTGGGCAGAGAATGGATAGAGAGCAGCTTTGAGGAGAAGGACTTGGGGGTATTGGTGGATGAGAAGCTCAACATGAGCCGGCAGTGTGCGCTTTCAGCCCAGAAAGCCAACCGTGTGGTGGGCTGCATCAAGAGAAGCATTAGCAGCAGGTCAAGGGAGGTGATTCTCCCCCTCTACTCTGCTCTCGTGAGACCCCACCTTGAGTACTGTGTTCAGATGTGGGGCCCCCAACATAAAAAAGACATGGACCTGTTGGAGAGAGTCCAGAGGAGAGCCACAAAATTAATCAAAGGGCTGGAGCACCTCCCCTATGAGGACAGGCTGAAACACTTGGGGTTGTTCAGCCTGGAGAAGAGAAGGCTCCGAGGAGACCTAATAGCAGCCTTCCAGTACCTGAAGGGGGCCTACAGGAGAGATGGGGAGGCACTCTTTATTAGGGAGTGTAGTGAGAGAACAAGGGGTAACGGGTATAAGCTGAAAGAGAGTAGATTTAGACTACACACTAGGAAGAAATTTTTCACTATGAGGGTGGTGAGACACTGGAACAGGTTGCCCAGGAAAGCTGTGGATGCCCCATCCCTGGAAGTGTTCAAGGCCAGGCTGGATGAGGCTTTGAGCAACCTGGTCTAGAGGAGGGTGTCCCTGCCCATGGCAGGGGGGTTGGAACTCAATTATCTTTAAGGTCCCTTCCAACCCAAACCATTCTATGATTTTATGATTCTGTGATTCTGTGATTCACTGTTATAAACCAGATTGGAGGTGCTTGATTTTATCAGATCATTAAGAATTTTACAGCAGTTCTTCTATTGATTTCAGTTGTACCCTAAAGCTTCTTGGTAACTTTGCTAATCACTGCAATTGTCTCAAATTAGATAATCTATATTTGTCTGTGAAATGTTGGCTTATATGCCAAGCATTTCAGGAAGCAAACACATTTGTCAGGAACATTATTTTGTTATTTAGGAGACAACTGTGAAACCCACTACAAAATTGGATAATTCCACCGATGTGTAGTGACAGGCTCATATACCAGATGCCGTATTTTTCCCTACCTTATGGGGTAAGAAGATCTCCATACTGTTGGTAACGATCTCCATTATAATATGTTTTTTAAATTAAAGATCTTTAAAAAAACCCCCCATAATATCTAGAACCTGACATCTTTGTCTGTTCCAGCCTTAAAAGTAGAAATAGTGCAGCATAAGCAAGTACATGTCCCCTGAAGCTACCATGAACCAGTGTTCAGATGAGATGTAATTAAAAGTAGACATGAGAACTGGCTAAGAGAATATGTTATGGGAGAAAACTGGCATGGTTGTGATGAGTTTTCAAAGTCCATCCTGAAAGTTAAGTATGCCTGGTAGATCTTTTGCTGGCTTTTGCTTTTTGTCACTTGGCTTGTGAGTACATGTCAGTACTCACACAGAATCACAGAATCACAGAATGTTAAGGATTGGAAGGGACCTCAAAAGATCATCTAGTCCAATCCCCCTGCCGGAGCAGGAACACCTAGATCAGATCGCACAGGAACGCATCCAGGCGAGCTTTGAATGTCTCCAGAGAAGGAGACTCCACAACCTCTCTGGGCAGCCTGTTCCAGTGCTCTGTCACCCTCACTGGAAAGAAGTTTTTTCTCATATTCAAGTGGAACCTCCTATGTTCCAGCTTGA
>WKFP01013841.1:263165-273481 GCA_011057875.1 Pterocles orientalis
CATCCTGCTGTCCACCAGGACCCCCAGGTCTCTCTCCCCTACACTACACTCCAACAGGTCAGTACCCAACTTATACTGGAACCTGGTGTTGTTCTTGCCCAGATGCAAGACTCTACACTTGCTCTTGTTCAATTGCATGAAATTTTTCCCCGCCCAAATCTCCAGCCTGTCTAGGTCTCGCTGGATGGAAGCACAGCCTTCTGGCATGTCAGCCACCCCTCCCAGTTTTGTATCATCAGCAAACTTGCTGAGGGTGCACTCTATTCCTCAATAGCTTTCTGGAGTGACTGAATGTAATCTTTCAAAGGAAATTTAAAAAAACTTTGAAAAAAGGCCCCTCATCACAAGAAGAACATTGAGGTGCTGGAGAAGGTCCAGAGAAGGGCAGTGAAGCTGGTGAAGGGTCTGGAGCACAGGTCTTACAAGGACCGGCTGAGGGAGCAGGGGTTGTTTAGTCTAGAGAAGAGGATGCTGAGAGGAGACCTTATCACTCTCTACAACTAACTAAAAGGAGGTTGTAGTGAGGTGGGTGCTGGCCTCTAAAGTAACAAGTGATAGGACAAGAGAAAACGGCCTCAAGTTGTGTCAGGGGAGGCTTAGACTGGATATTAGAAAAAATTTCTTCACTGAAAAAGTGATCAGGCGTTGGAACAGGCTGCCCAGGGAAGTGGTGGAGTCACCATCCCTGGAGGTGTTCACGAGACGTGTAGATGTGGTGCTTAGGGACATGGATTAGTGAGTTAAGCAGTGTGGGTTGACGGTTGGATTTGGTGATCCTTGAGGTCTTTTACAACCTTAATGATTCAACATTTTTGTAAGAGTCATTTTAGGTACAGTTTCGTAGTGGCAGTCAATTAAGACTGCAACTTATGCAAATAAATATCTGCATGCTGCAATTTGTGCAACTCCATATTGTTGGATTTACCTGTAGGCACAAAAGTATGCCTGCAAAACTGAAAACTGGGTTGACATATTTTAAAATAGTCTGTAGAAATTGAATCATTGCACCTAACTTAAAAGGAAAACTCAAGGACCTTGGACTGTTCAGGTCAGGAGATGAGGACAGCAGAAGTGGAGAAAGATAATCTCCATTTCTAAACAGTGAGACAGCTATCACAGGAAATTGCATGTCTAATAGCAAGGATTTTAAATGTCTGTGAAACCAGAAGAGTTAGCAATCACACATTTTCTATGATGTATATCTCATCTTTTCTATTCTCTAATTCTGTAAAAACCTGAAGCCGAATAAAACTTAAATTTTAGAAGTTCCTGGCCCATGAAGAAAAATTGAGTAAGCCAAGGGTTAGTATTACTCCTAAAAAAATCACTATTAAAATGCTTTATCATCCACTAGGATCACTTCATTATCTAATTACACTTCTCAGGGTTGTATCTATTAGTAACATAAAAACGGACATGCTGGTTGTTCGAGTTCCATCCCATGGTGAAATAAGTGGCCCTATAATTTATTCCAAGCTTAATTTTAAATTATTTTACTGTGTAGTTCCCACTGTTCCAGTGGAAGTCTCTTCTAGATATTTTACCATTCAAGTGGTTGGAAATTTTTGTCTGAAGTCCAGACTAAATTGTTAATGGCCAGCTTGTGCTCATTTGTTCTTACGCCGACATTGTCTTTTAGCTCAAAATGCTCTCTTCTCTGTTTTTTACTTCTCCTGATGCATCAATGTGCTGCTTGTAGGGTTTTTGTTTGGTTGGTTGGCTTGATTTTGTTTTTGCTCTACAAGGTGTGTTTCTTCAATCTCTTCTCATAAGACAGGTTGTGCTTTCTCCTCTTTTGCCAGGTGTAAGACAAGACATTCTCTAGTTCTTCAAGTGCCTAAAACATTGGCTTTTCTCATCAGGTTGAAATAATTTCAGTAAAAGACGTTTTGTAAAAAGGAGACCAGTAAGTATTTATTTATATGTTTATAGTACAGTAAATATAATGCTTTTGCTTACAACCTGAAAAAAAATACTTCAAATGGGAACATTGGCCCTTTATTTCTATGTACAAACTAGAAAAAAATATTTTGTTTCCTACACTGACAGTAACAAAGGATATGAGAAGATAGATACTTACCTCACCTCACCTCACCTCACCTCACCTCACCTCACCTCACCTCACCTCACCTCACCTCACCTTATCATATTTATGCTGCTGTACTGGATCTTTCCTCATTTTAAGGCCACGCTTTGTAGAAAAGATCTCTTAACTGAAAATGGAGGGGAGCTCAGGGAAGGTTCCCCAAATGGCAGCACTCCTCCCTCACTGTAGGGAAATACGAACCTCTGTTTTACCCCAGTCCTGTATAATACTGTGATGCCCATATGCATTTAACTTATCCTGTCCCATGACACTGCCAGCAGCTCTCCAACCCTGTCACATGGGTATTATGGACAGCCTGTGACACTGTTGTACTGGCCTGCTGTCCATTCGGATCCCTGACTAGCTATGTATTTGGAGAATTCAGCCTGACCACTAGTGATGACCTGTGAGATTAAAAAGTGGCTATAAGGAGCAAGAGGGATTTACAGGCAAGTAGGAAAATTGATCACCTGGGTAGAAGAACCTTATTCCCAGCACCTAGGTGTTTTCTGTTTTCTCGCAGGTCACTTGGTTTCCCCATCACAAGAATGATGGCTCAGTCACTGGTACCAGCCCTCCCTGCACCTCCACCCTTCCACTTCCCCTTTACCTTTTCATCAAACAATAGTGCCTGAGGACTGACTCACGGGGGTGGCACCATTAAAGGCGGTGTAGCCGTATGTCTGGTCTTTTAGAGCAGGAAAGTCTGTAATAATTCTAAGATAGGGGCTGTTTTGCATAGCCGTATACAGACTGGGAAGCTCTGAGTGTGGGAGCACAGGACAGCCCACTTCATATGGGTATAACCTCAGTGTATTTGAAATACTGCAGTAATTTCCTTTTGCCTGGCAGTTTAACTGGATGCCTTTGATAATGCTTCAAGTTTGGAAGTGCAGTCACCAATGGCCACGGTTTTTACACAAGGAATGGCATGGGATTCAATTCCCAAGACTGTGTAGACAAAATCTGAAAGTCTTGCAGAGACAACGGAGGTACAGAGAGAGAGTTTCAAAACAGAAAATTGGATACGTTTGACTTATGGCCTATCTAATACACTAGCCATTGTATCATACTTCTATCTTTAACAGTCTTCATAAAATTAGCCCCTACCCACACACACAAAAAATACAGGTACTATTAAAAGCAAAGGAAAAAAAATCACACCACCTCCATTAACTTTCTGTATTGCAAAGCAAATATGTAAGGGAGAGCTTCTTTTTAGTGTTGAACTCCTACAAATTGCTCTGTGGTCATGAAAAGTTGTATCTGCAGTAGATCTAGTGTGGCTTTCCTTCTGGATAATGTCAGGATATCAGTTAATGGGGTTAATGAGGAAAATGTATGAAATGGAATTGCTAAGTTAAAATTACTAAAAATTATTACCAAACATTTTGTATAGTGAGTACAAGAAAATAATAAAGAAGGTTGTTTATAACACTAACTGCTGTGTCGTAATATAATTTTTTATTTCCTGAGTATCTTTGCCAGGAAGAAAGGTTTATTTAATAAGTAATATCATGCTGCCTGTCATGTCCTGTTATGGGCATTACTATATGGCACATATCTGCAAAAATAAAAAGCCTATCACTAGAGTATGCAGAATTAATCTGCAGCTAATCATCTCTATATTTTGGTACACAGAGTGCTGAATTACAAATGAAATCACAAGGAAAAAGTGATGCCTCCATTTTCATTTAACAAGATTCCTTCAGCACCCATGAGATTCACAAGAAATTAGATGCTATCTGAAAAGCTAGGATTTGTAATAATGGCCAAGATATTATGAGGATTAGAGGAATTTGAATGAACAGTCCCTTAGCTCGTAAAAGAAAATGATAAAGGATAAAAGGCAGCATTAACTGATCAGAGGTCTTGGCTATGTACTCTACTGCAGCTGCACCAAATTAAAAGTCATTCACTTGATCACTTAACTAAATACAAAAAAACCCCACTAACAACATGAAACCAAGAGTCTTAAGGTCTCACAAGAAGGATGTTAATGCAAACAAAGCTATTAATTGTGCATTTAAATTTATGTCACGACACTAGCCTGGGTAGAGGCTGTTCTGTAACAATTTCACTTTTGTGTATATTCAGACTAGTTTAGGATTTTTAATTTTTAATGTAGGCTTATATGAAGCCTCATATGGTTAGTTTGGGGGAACACGTTTGTCACAAAGTAGAGTCTCACAAAGGATGTGTTAAATGTTTTGAAAAGTATAATTAAGCTAAGCTGCCAAGTTTTGTACTAACTATGACTTCATCCCACTTAATCAAAAGTAATATCAGTGGCACTTCAAATTAGCTGAAGCATGGAATAATGATGGAAATGCTTTGCTCTGCTAGCAGAAATGATGATATATTGCAGCACACTGTACTTAACTTACATTGCCTTACAACTACAAGAAATCTAGGGACCACTTCTCTCCTTCTCTCAGAGTGATTTGGAGGGGAGCAGAACTCAGGACTTTGTGACTTTTTCATAAAATGGAGTTGAAAGAAGTAACTTGAAGGTGATGAACTTCTTCCCAGAGATCAGTGGAAAACTTTCAATCCAGGACTTTAGTTTGGGCTCTGGCACGCTGTTACAGAATTGGTTATAATTTGTTTGTGCATATCTATTTATCAGACACTTTAAAAAATATGTCTACCATGGTCTGTCTGTAAAGATACCAGCGGAGTGAAGTTCATAGGAGGTTTGTTGTTGGTTTTTTTGTTGGATTTTTTTTGGTAAAGTATGGCATGAAATCACAGAAATGTTCAAAGCCGTGGGAAATACTTGATATTGTGCTAGTATTTTGGTAAAAAGCCTATACTAACTTAGTTGTTTATTCCCAGACATAAACACTGGAAAAAACCTTATTTCATAAGTAAAACTTTCTGATGATTTAGAAACCATTAACTGTTACAGGGGCTCTGAATTGTCAAGTATATCATGGAGCTGAAAAGGCTGTGTATCCTCAAAGAGCACATAAAGTCTGGATAAGCAATAAGACAAATCCTTAACAACAACAACAAAGTAAAACCTAGCAAAAAAGTAAAAAACTCATTACTTTCTGTTTGGACAAGACTTCTTCAGTAACTTAGATACACATATTATTAATAGCAATTATTTGTTGACCTGTTTCTACTGACAGAAGGAAAAAATCAAAACACCAGACACATGATCCGATATAATAAATACCTTGGATGCGTGGAGGGATGGACTGATAGGTAGGTGATGGACAAATAGAAAGATGTAGCTGAGAGAAAGAGAGAGAGGTGTGCATTACTTATACCTTCTATATGCAACGGTTATGTATTTATTTGCAATATAGAGCCGTCATTGCTTGTTGTTTCAAAGAAATTTCAAATGTTTACATGTCTTTTTGTTAGAACAACACTCACTTCTCCTGCAGTGGGATGGGGAAGAGAATTGGAAGGGCGAAAGTAAGAAAACTAGTGGTTTGAGATAAAGACAGTTTAATTGGTAAAATAAAAGCTGCATGCACAAGCAAAGTCTCATTTGCAGGCACATATTTGGTCATTTCAAGGAAAGCAGGGCTTCATCACGCATAACAGATACTTGGGAAGAAAAATGCTGTAACTCTGAACATCTCCCCCCTTCTTCCTTCTTCTCCACAGCTTTTTTTTTTAATTTTCTGAGTGTGACTTTGTATGGTGTGGAATATCCCTTTGGTCAGTTGGGGTCAGTTCTCCCGGCTGTGTTTCCTCCCAACTTCTTGTGCACTCCCAGCCTCCTCTCTGGCAAGGCAGTGTGAGAAGCGAAAAGGCCTTGACACTAAGCACTGCTCGGTAATAGCAAAAACATCCCTGTGTTATCAACACTGTTTTGGTCACAGATCTAAAACACAGCACCATATGAGCTACTATGAAGAAATTAACTCTACACCATCCAAAAGCAGTGCATACTTGTATATAATGTACATACATACAGAGACAAGCAGTGAAAGTTGTGCAAGTGCTTTTTCTCCACTTTAACCTTTCTTTCACTTAGAATAGACTGAGATGGGAAGCAAGGCTGTGTATTGAAAAGGCAAAGTGCATATACATATAGTAAGTGACTAATATTTCTATGGAATGATGTTTCATAGAATAAAGTTTAGGAGGGAACACAAAACTATACAATGAGGAATTTCCATAATAAAAGATTGAGGTAGTCCTGTTTATACCAACTAGCATAAATTTAAGAAGTCTGTTCTACCTTGTTGCTGCTTGCATACAGCTTCAATAAACAGAACTGCATAGAGTATTTTTGGCAGTAACACTGATGTTCAATACACACTCCAGCAGAAGTCTACATGCATACGCTGCCCATACAGACTCCTAAATAGATACTTACAAATTGTCCAAATAGATCTAGATCTAGAACATGAAATAGTCAAATATTTGAAGACTTCATTGTTCAAATGCCATTTGTTGTAGCCATATTTGTCAGATTCTGTTTGGCATTGTACAACTTGTACTGCATTCATGTGAAGGGTTGGTGTATTTAATGATTGGGGAATGTCTTTTACGTGAGGTCACAGTTAGTAATACAGAGCTCACAGACAAAAATCTCAAAATGGGCACAAAAAGAAGCACAAAACAGAGTCCCACTGCTGCAACAACCCCTCAAAACTGTTGACAGTCCGTGTGATCTCAGACCATGACAACAGAAAGACCAGTTCATTGGTTTCATGGGTAAAATCCTGAAATGGCAGGAAAAAAGTTAACTTTAATCCATTTTGTTCAAGAATGCTATGGAAAGAGTTTTAAGACTCTTTAACAAAAAAAAAGGACAAAAATATCTGCTGAAGCTTAAGCTCAGTTTCAGCTGAGTAGAACTGAGAAGAAACAACATGTGTGGTTGCACACAGGATAGGATTTAGGGAGTTTATAGGAATAATTTTTTTTAACATGTGTTAATAGTGCAATACATAAAGAATATGTATTCATATTAATATTCAGAATATTTTGCTAGTCTTTCATAGGCATTTGCATCTTAAATAATAGAAAGAGATCCAGACTTTTGTGGATAAACACTTTAAGAAAGTAAAATAGAACAAGCATACATAGTCTAGAGCACATACAAAATATATGCTATAACCTGCTATGATTTCAAATTAAATGATGAGGGAGGATAATGGGAGAGCCATGAAATGAGTAGTAACAGACAGCGAAGGCAAGCAAGGAGGAAAGCAAAAATAGATTTGTACAGTATACAAAGCTTGACTTATTAGTCCCTGTTTAGTGAGTCACAAATGTATTCTGGACTACAACTGTAAAACCAGTAAAATTTAGCTGGAAATTACTCAAACAAATTTATTTTAAGAAAAATATTTTGTTGATTTTCAAGGTTCCTTTTATGTTCTTTACCTTTAAAAAATATGTTTCAACTTAAAAATACAAATCAAATTCTGGTGGAAAGGTCATGGTGTTTCACTTCTGAAATAAGACTTTGACTTTCTAGAAATGAGTAGATATATAAATAAATAAGCACTATGTTTTGAGAGAAAACATCTTTGCCAGTTCAGTCCTAATTTGGGAACAATTATACTTCCTTAAAGCTGCATTTTTTTTTTCAACACATGTAATGGAAGTTGGGCAGAAGTGTTCATTTGTATTAATCTTTAACCCTGTTCTATATTACCTGCCTGGAGTCAGCCCAAAGATTTTTACAGCTGACTTCAATGTGCTTTTTGATCAGACCCCGAGTTGGGAAAGATACCTAAATCAAGGTCTTTAAAAGGAATATTGTTCAAGGTAGAGAACAAATTGTAAAAGTGAAAAATAAAAGGGCAACTGAGGAAAGGGACTAGTAGACTGGGAAAAAAATCAAATAAAGAGATCTAAGAAGGTAAAACATGAGAGAAACTAGACTGGAGATGGGAGATTTGCATCTAATAGCAAGATAAATAGTTTACTTATTTGGTTTGTTTCAGGTTTATACAACATAAGCACGGTTTTAGTGATTTTTATGTGCAAGATTTTTTTAAACAATTAACAATGCTTAGGTTTTTCATATTATGAAACAGATTGGTTTACATTAGTAATATTCTGAGTCTGAGGCAGGGAGTGGTATTTGCAAATTTCCTCTGCTACTCAGAGTCAGAAAAATACCAATATATAATCTAAACCACGACATATCTCTGAAAACAATGACAAGTCTGTGAGACAGTAATACCTGAAATAGTAGGATTATTTTAGGACTGATCCAAAACATATTAAAATCTATTCTGCCAAACAGCACAGTATTTGGCTTGAGCTCCAGTAGCACTGAATAGAATGAAATAAGATGAATGATTAATTGAAAAGGCACCCTGCAGCTGTTACAGAATGCTATGTCGAAGAGGAGAGACTGTTTAAAGCAATGCAATTAAGATGCAAGAAAAGAAAAATAGCACCTGAACTACCATTAGTTTATCACTAGACACAATGTATGCACATAAAGAAGCTAAAAGTTGTGAATTGTGAAATGTCAGAAAGTTAAGTGAATACAGTTTTGTTTCACAAAAAGGACGGTTTTCAGTGAAGCCTGTGCTTTTGGAAGAACATCACATTATGTGTATGTATGTACAGTAGTGTATTGCTATTTTACCATGAAAATACATAGAACATATAAAGAGGAGTATAAAAAGAAAATAAATCTTTGTTTTGATGAAATTTCATTATATACGAATTTGCCTGTTATTTTCAGCCATCAAAAAAAACCCCAACCAAACCTAAGATTCTTCCTCATTGCTAGTAGTTGCCAGCACTGAGTGGCACAATCTTTAGAAGTAAATCAAAGCCTATAGGTCTTGAAATTATTATTTATTTGTTCATTTATTTATTTTAATTTTCTCCTATTTCAACCAACCACCATCAAACAAGTTAGGATAGTACAGAATGATATATTTGGCTCTGATTCCAGATAACATTTAATCTTGACTCAAATCCCAAACCTATTTAGGAAAGGCTGAGGTTTAACTTTAAGGTTAAGTGAATGCTTGAGTCCCCTCCATGAACGGATATGAACCTAAATGCATTCCTGAATCAAGGCCAAGAATGATAGGTTTTTTCCTTTGGCCTCACTCCAAAAGATTTCAGTTCAATAATTTTCCAAATGTAAAATGTATGTGTGAATGCAAACATAAGCAAATGCACACATATGCTGCTGACCTTGAAGACCTTCAAATCAGGATTTTAGATTAAATATTTTGAGATATCTTTGTGCACTTATCAATTGCTTTTTTCAACAGATTCAGTAGACAATAAAAAGACTATTTACAATGTTCCACTTTTATTGCTCCATGGAAAGGCAAAAGGGAAAACATCGATGCTGTTACTTTCACAGTGCAGAAAGCAGGAGGTACTACTGCATTCATTGAATCTGGTTTCTGCTTCATGCAGCTGGGGCATTTCTGAATCAACATGCAAAACTGCTTTCATAAACACACCTCACACAATAAAAAAGCATGAGCACATATTTGGTATTCCAGCTAAGTGAGCTTTAGCAACCAGAGAAGAAAATAGACAAAGGATTCTGCTGAATATTTTTGTCTTGCATATTTATCCAGTTCTCTGTTTTCATGATAGGCACATTTAGAAAGTATCCTCTGACACAATGCAAATACATTTTTTTCTCTACAGGACTTATCAGCTCAATATCGCAAGTTTAGCATTTAGACAGATTTATGCAAACTCTAGAATTTGTATTTTTTATGCTAGAAATGTGATTCAGGTGTGATATATTTTGTCACATTTCTAGGGAGAAAAAGATTGAGAAGAAATGGAATATGAGCATTATATAATGTTAGAAAGAGTTCCTTAAAGAAGTAAACTGCAATTTTCATAGAATCATAGAATCATAGAATGATTAGGGTTGGAAGGGACCTTAAAGATCATCAAGTTCCAACCCCCCTGCCATGGGCAGGGACACCTCCCACTAGACCAGGTTGCCCAAAGTCACATCCAGCCTGGCCTTGAACACTTCTAGGGATGGGGCATCCACAACTTCCCTGGGCAACCTGTTCCAGTGTCTTACCACCCTCATAGTGAAAAATTTCTTCCTAATGTCTAACCTAAATTTACCCTCTTTTAGCTTATACCCATTACCCCTTGTCCTCTCACTACACTCCCGGATAAAGAGTGCCTCCCCATCTCTCCTGTAGGCCCCCTTCAGGTACTGGAAGGCTGCTATCAAGTCCCCTCGGAGCCTTCTCTTCTCCAGGCTGAACAACCCCAACTCTCTCAGCCTGTCCTCATA
>WKFP01013841.1:274013-326324 GCA_011057875.1 Pterocles orientalis
CTTGCACTTGGCCTTGTTAAATTTCATGAGGTTTGCGTTGGCCCACCTCTCCAGCCTGTCAAGGTCCCTCTGGATGGCATCCCTTCCCTCCAGCGTGTCCACCACACCACACAGCTTGGTGTCATCGGCAAACTTGCCGAGGGTGCACTCGATCCCACTGTCCATGTCTCTAACAAAGATGTTAAACAACACTGGTCCCAGTACCGACCCCTGTCGAACACCACTGGTCACTGGTCTCCACTTGGACATTGAGCCGTTGACCACAACTCTTTGAGTGCGGCCGTCCAGCCAATTCCTTATCCAGCGAGTGGTCCTTCCATCAAATCTATGTCCCACCAACTTAGAGACAAGGATGTCATGTAGGACTGTGTCAAAGGCTTTGCACAAGTCCAGGTAGATGATGTCAGTTGCCCTTCCTCTATCCACCAGCGCCGCGGCTCTGTCGTAGAAGGCCACCAAATTCGTAAGGCACGATTTCCCTTTGGTAAAGCCATGTTGGCTGTCATCAATCACCTGCTTGTTTTCCATCTGCCTTAGCATAGATTCCAGGAGGATTTGCTCCATGATCTTGCCAGGCACAGAGGTGAGACTGACCGGCCTGTAGTTTCCTGGGTCTTCTTTATTTCCTTTTTTAAAAACGGGGGTTATGTTTCCCCTTTTCCAGTCTGTATTTATTTACCTGATCTCTGCATTTGCCAGATTTGTTTAGAAAGTTTTTGTTTGTTTGTTATTTGAGGCTGTTTTCTTCTCCTCTTCTCTTCTCTTCTCTTCTCTTCTCTTCTCTTCTCTTCTCTTCTCTTCTCTTCTCTTCTCTTCTCTTCTCTTCTCTTCTCTTCTCTTCTCTTCTCTTCTCTTCTCTCCTCTCCTCTCCTCTCCTCTCCTCTCCTCTCCTCTCCTCTCCTCTTCTCTTCTTCTTTCTCGTCTCTGTCTTTCTCTTTCTCTTTCTCTTTCTCTTTCTCTTTCTCTTTCTCTTTCTCTTTCTCTTTCTCTTTCTCTTTCCCTTTCCCTTTCCCTTTCCCTTTCTCTTTTTCTCTCTCTTTTCTTTTCTTGGAGGGGCACATGTTAGTAAAATAGCTCAAAGAAGACTTCCAGATCTTTGTTTTGTTCTGAAACTTGAAAATTTTTTTTGCCAGCATACTTTTGTAATTGTAACAATTCGTATGACTTGAAGTAATTATTACTTACTTGGAAAATTGGAACCAGAGACTTATAAAAGAAATTCATTTGGAGCCAGGAAAAGGAATGAGCTGTGGAGGACACAGACAGTGGCACTCTGTACCACAGGGAGCCTGGGCATTCAGCTTTACATATAGTTACAATAATCCAGGAACAGGATATAAGTAGTGCCCCTATTCCATTGTGTGAAGCTTCTTACAAATTGAAATTGAAATAAGATCATTTTGCACAGCAGTGCTGTCTAGACATAGGAACCTAGGGAGGTGTGCAAGCACAACATCATGGTACCATCACTGTGACAAAAGAAAATCTGGTCTGGGAGACAAAGACAGGAATTGCCCAGCACTGTAAAAATATTCCCTTTTTTAATTGGCATTCAACCAGCCCTGATTCAACACTGTGCAGAGGCAGTTGCTATATCTGGAACGCTGAACTTCATGCATTTTTAAAGTGATTGTTGTTGCATTAGCTGAAGCTGAAATACATAGTTGAATACTGTTGTGCATGTTCTTAACATACCAGTCCAGTATTCATACTCTTGATAAAATTATAAATTTTGCATGTTACATATTGTCATGTGAGACTAAATTACAGAAGTTTAATACAGTCATGCCAGAAATTTAGGTTTTTGGACAAAAACAATATGGTCTGACAAAAATATCTTACCTGCACAAGCTTATGTTGCACTATAAATCTCTTTCAACTGGGATGGGGAAAAATCCCCAACAAAAAACCATAAAAACACAACCATGAAGATGAGGATAATCTATGGCTTTCTGAAGACAAATGAAAAATGATTTGAAGTTCCACCCTTACAGAGTATTTTGATAATGAAACCAATCAGTTGGGTTTGGCCCCCTGAATATAAACCAAATTTGTTTAAGCCAAGTTCATTTAACAAACACGAAGCACGTGCAAATTCTAACGTGGGCTGTTTCTTTTTGGAATGAAGCCACAGATCATGCAAAGATTTTTGTTTACTATAGTATGTCTTATCCATTAAATAATAATTGAAGAGGAAAGAAAATCTTCTTTTGTTCCTTATAGGCAGCAAAAGAAATTGGTCTTGGTGCCATAGAGAAAGAAAAAAATATTTAGAACTTGTCATGACCTTTTATATATCTCCACTATATTAGAGCCTACTGTTCAGCAGAAAAAATATGCTTTTTAACTCCCAGCATAGATTTATTAGATACTATAAGATGTGCTCCACCATCGCAAAGCCAAAAATAGCACATTCATAATGTCACATACTCAAGTGGTTCTGCAGTCTCAGAGGATCTTCCTTATTGCATCTTGGCGAGTGAAAGATTTACAAGCACAACAGAAATGGCCTTTAAAAATTCAAGGTATTAATGACAGTTTTCTGATAATAGCTTTATTGCTTTCTATTAAGAAATTATTACATCACTCTAATACAATACTACTACATTACTGCTATAATGCAATATGTTGAATGAGTGCTACCTCCCCCATATTGCATTAACATCATATTAAGTTAATTGAATAGTCATAGCTTAGTATGATGGATGAGTTGCACCCTGTTGTCAGCAATTATGCATGAAAAAGAAAAGTCCATAACTCCTGTATTTTCCCACATTTGTTCTATTGAAGATAATTATATGCGGCTCCCCCCAAAATTCTAGCAATATCTGTTTTTTACAGTAGCTTGCATTTATCAAAGTACTTTACAGAAAATAAATGGCAAAGTCGTCACATAGAAATAAACAACTGAGAGCTGATGGGATTTTCTTTACATTGTTGGGCAGGCTGACTGCAATGTTGTGAACAGAACTTGTGCTTCTGAACCTGCTGGCTACTGAGCTAGGTATTGGTGTTATTGGCTGAAAGAAAAATCCCACTGAAGTCACTGAGATTTTTTTTTTTAATTGTTGTCCTCTTTCATGTTTTTTTCCACCTCATGAACAAGCAGCATAATACAGAGGTACATTAGTTAAGTCAGGAAGTCTAATTCACACCCAGAGAGATCAGCAATGTGCTTTTCCCAGGTTGTAATGGCATTATGTTGTACTCTATAATGTAGTATTGTGCTTTGTAGGTTTATTTTTTCTCCAATATTTGAAAGTAATGAAAGTAATGAATATTTGTAAAGCTTGGCATTTGAATAAAGGACACAAGAGCCATTTGTGCAGTATGATAGTGATAAACATGTAGCAGTGATAAACTTTAAGACTAAGGGCTAAGATATTACTGGGAAATAACGTATATTCAAGTGGATGGAAGACTACCTTTCACAGTTCTCAGTAACACTGCAGTGAAGGAGCTTCTGTATACTATGGTGATTAAAAAGCAATTTCAGAAACAGCTTTGGACTTTGTGAAGCTGTAGTGGAACAGACAAGTAATGCTAATGTATATGCTTAATTTTAAATGTCTGTCTTCAATACGAGCATTCATATATTTCAAGGTAGTACCACTTTCACAGAGTTTACTGAAATTAGGGCCACAGTGAAAAAAGATAAAATATAAACAATTATTTCCATTAAGGTAAAGGTTACTAATTATATTTCATATATATAATTCTTTCTAAACTAATTAATGACCTAATCAATGTTTATAAATATGTGAAGGGCGAGTGTCAGGAGGATGGAGCCAGGCTCTTCTCTGTGACATCCAGTGATAGGACAAGGGGCAATGGGCTCAAGCTGGAACATAGGAGGTTCCACTTGAATATGAGAAAAAACTTCTTTACAGTGAGGGTGACAGAACACTGGAACAGGCTGCCCAGAGAGGTTGTGGAGTCTCCTTCTCTGGAGACATTCAAAGCCCACCTGGATATGTTCCTTTGTGATCTGATCTAGGTGTTCCTGCTTCGGCAGGGGGATTGGACTAGATGATCTTTTGAGGTCCCTTCCAATCCCTAACATTCTGTGATTCTGTGATTCTGTAATCTGGAACTGAACATGTTTCCGTCCTTGAGAATGTACATTTATATCATTCTGTAACAGTTATCTAAGAAATCACCCTATCAATCAGATGATCAAAAGTAACAGACACCAAATATTGAGAAACAAACATAGAAATAAATATATGTGGAAAAGACAGCAAGAATTTCGAACACGTTGACTTCACTCTTCCAGGAATTTGGCATTTGCTCAGCGTTCAGCATCAAAGTTAAACCTTTTCAAATTAAGACCATATTTAATTACTTTGCTGAATCAATCCATGTTTTCAATTATTTGTCATTAAACATTTCAGCATTCAATTTGGAATCATTAATAAAAGTAAAAATTATTGGCTGGTCATGTACAATGAATACATTCACTGAATTTATGTATATTATAAACAAAGAAAAACTTACAGATGTACCAACTGAATTATTCATTACAGAGTATGCTTTCCAGTTATCTGAAGGAAGAAAATTTGTCACATGAGATTTTGTTATTTCCAAGAATGGAAAAAGGAATCTTTTTAAAACACATTGTATATTGTTTTTTGCCATTAAAGATCTATTTTAACTGATAAATTTTTATAGTTTTGACAATTACCTCAAACAGGACATGGCAAGGTTTAGATTTTATGCAAATCAGCAACTGTCAAGCTTTCAAAATGAGACCTCTTAGAGAATAATTTTCGTTTATTCTGCAAAATGTACTTTGCCATTATAATACATTCTTCCATTAAGAATTCTCCCACTGATTTTGTGCAGCTAGTATTTAACCTCATATAACTATGGGTTGGTAATTATTACAAATTATACAGAAAGTAGTTTAACCATGATTGTTTATTTATTGGGAAGAACTAGTGGATAGCAAATAGCAAAAGATAGAAACTATTTCTGTGAAAAGTAGACCTTTCCTGAGAGACAGTATGAGTTGGAGACATGGCCCTGATCACAGCACTGCATTCCATTTCAGGGTTACTTTTCTAAAAGGTACATTGAAAGGCAGGTTAAAAAAAAAACAAACCACAGCAAAGAAACTTGTAACAGAACAAAACACTTTGTGTAATGAACTGTTCTCCCTCTGGAGTGGGATTCAGAGTAAGAATGCATTGAAAATGTGAAAAACATCAGCTATTTCAGTAAATACACTACCGACAGACACTTGGATATAAGATTTAAGAACATGTATAGTGAAAAGGGCAGTAATGCAGTAAATGACATTATATTTCAGGCCATACCAGTTCACTGAAACCTGTAGACATCCATCTCCAACTATACTTATCTTCATAAGAAATCTTGTGCTCTTTTTAATCTCAGATTGTCAATTTTCTGTCAATAACAAGATAAACATAGGCAAGCAAGCAGTACAGGAAATAAATGTTCTCTGAATTTGTGATGTTGGAACTTAAGACTAACATCAAAGACAAAAACTCAGAAACAACCTGTGTCCAGGTCTCCTACTGATAAGCTTACCCTTGGAGTAGCCTATCATGTTTCTAGGCACTTTTTTATTTTGACAGTAGGTAAAAAGGGAATAAAAGTATTCTAGTTTGCTTAAAAAACTATAAGCAGATTTTTGTTGGGGTTTTTTTATTGTATATAGAAATTTTTTAAAAAAGTAGAATAGAAGATGAGAGAAGGAAGAACTGTTTCCGTCACACAGGTGAAGTTGCTAGCTTTTTTAAAAACACAGTAAAATTGTTTCATACCTGGATCTCCTGATCTGTGTATAATTATTCTGTTCAGTGTAGATTCTCAGTTCATGCACTGGGAGTTAACACCTTGAATATAAGTAATTGATGTGAGAATACTTCTCTCACCTTACACATTTTCAGGTTTGCAGGAATGACATTTCACAGAGATATTATCAACTAGATCATAGCATAATTTATTGTTATTTTTAAACCTAATCTTAGTGTTAGTAGTTTTAATAGCCTTTCTGTTGTAAGTTAGAAAATAGTTCAAATCAGAACATGATTTATATCCTTCGCAATATTCCACTGAGAACATTATTTCCCAGTTTGAAGTGGTTTAACAAAATCATCTGAGCAATGACTCTGCCTGACCATGACATGTCGCAGACAAGACTGAAGTAATTTTACCTTATAATGGTTTTTTTTATATCAAGGTGTTAATAATTAAGATCTTCAATTTTTTTTGAAAGCCTGATTTACGAGACTGGAGACATTTAACAATTTTGGAAAGAGGGCTTCGACATTCTCAGGGAATCAGTCCTCTGACAATACGAAGAAGGGCTTCAACAATAATTTTTTAAATATTCTGTTTGTTCTTCTCTATAAGCAATCTCAGAAGGATGCCAGTATTGGAGAATGCTGGTGTGTCCAGAGAGAAATAAACTTTAAAAAATTTGGTTTACATGTTCATTTACTATATTTATATTAGTAATGTACAGTACTATATGAATCTTTCATAGGTTTGATACGTGCAACAAAATATAACAGTGAAAAAAACACCTCAAAACTTCAAGAAAAAATTTTTGGGGGGATTCAAGTGAGTGTGGGTTTGACCTCCAACTTACTGACCTCCTCCTTTTGATAGTTTCATTCTAGGAGGCTGGAATCTGTCCCTCAGGCAATCACGCCAGGACATGACAGGGTTTTTGCAAAGTACCTTTAAGTAACCTTTTTTTCTGGAAAACTCAGGGAAAGTGACTCCTCTCCCTCTCTGACTTTCATCACTGCAGGAGATGCTCCTTCCCATGTTTGATGTCTTCACTTCATGGAAGTGTTGGTGTTCCGTTTTCTCACATGCACAGCATCTCAGTATGGGCAGTCCTCGCCTACTAGCCTAAGAGACGAGCAGCACTGCAGGAAAGGAAAGGACAGATTCCAGTCCTTTTCCACCTGCTTCCTCTGTTCCTGGATCACAAAAGCTCTTGAGGAAGCACTGGGGGAGGGATGGAGGCAGTTCTGGAGTAAAAGCAGGGTTAGACAAAATAGAGCTGTACACTTGACTAATACCAGTGCTTGAAACCTGTGGTAATGCTCCGTGTCACATGTTTCTAGAATCCCAGTAGCACTGCAATAGAGTGATGTTACACATCATAAATCTACACGAAGTAAATTAATAGATACCCCAGGGGAATATACTCACTCATGAATCAGAAGTGCTCAGTGTCCCAAGGATGCAGAAAACTTGTAGGTCAGAAGAGAAGTAGTGCCTGCTTTCTCATCTACGATAGTATCCAGTTTCAGAGATACTTTTGCTGACATAGTTAGCCTTATAAGAAAAGGATCGAACTATCATCCATTGTGCAACCTTCCAGTGACACAACAAATTGTAAAACCTAGTCAGAGATAAATTGAAATGGGTAGCAATCATTCTGTCCCTTCCATTAGTACATGGACACATGCATCATAAACATGGAGCTTCCTCCCGTCATCTACATTAAAATTCAGAGGGTATTTCACTTGCTATGATGCAGATTTCATTGGCATCTTTCAGAAACAGCGGTGGAGAGGTCATAAAGTGTTTTTCAACTGCAGTGTGATTCTGTAGTAGATTCATGTGGTGAGGCCTTATCATAAACACTTTTAAGGTTCAACACTGTTGCTCAACATTTTGGGGAAGCTGCTGAATGGAAAATAAACTTTTCTTTGTTTCTTTATTTCTGTTTATAACAAAAAACTTAAGGATTTTTTTTAACACTCCAAAGACATTTTTATGTGAATCTGCAACAGACGTTCTATATCATTCTTTCCAAATCTGAGTTATTTTCCCTAAAATCACTTGCATCTATAACTTTTAAACTTTTCCTTTATTCGTAATAAAGAATATGAAGTCTAAGATCTACTTTAACATTCTGTGCAGACACTTAGCAGTACAGGAAAATATTAAAAGTCCCTCAACCACACAGCTTTTGTAAGAACGACGTTCTAAAAAAATTACATTACAATGTCTGAGCTAGTTATGTCACCCTGATTAAAATTTATACAAGATTCATTTGCCTCACTAAGAAATATGCTGATTGTCATTTTGGCAAAGTATGCTGAATTTAATGAAGCTTGTTTAAAGATGAATAAACTTTACCTCTTGCACCCCATCAGCTTTGCACCTTGCATTCTTAAAGGGCTGTTCACCCTGAAGATGGGCAAGTGGCTTTCCTGCTGTCTATTTTCTCCTGAGAATGAGGCAGCTGTAAAATTTGCTAAGTGTTTTCCAAAAGCTGTACATGTAGAGCGCATGAAGAGATGCTGTAGACCTGAATATCACTGTAAGAGCTCTCCTCCTGAGAGCACCTCCTTCTCTGAGAGTTGTGTGAGTTATACTCTGAAAGGCAGTGCTGTTTCTCTCCTCTCAGAATATCAGTTAAGGTTGATAAAGGTTTTGCTGTATTCAGCTTTTGCTAAATTACCTAGTATAGTTCAATTCCTCTTCAAACCGTAACAATTTGTCCTTGGAAATTCAGGACAAATGTCTTTTTGAAACTCTTTAGTTGAGTGTATGTCTCTTTGGAATATGGCTAATTTTAATATGTACTTGTAATTATTATCTGACATTTAAATCCATTTGTCTCTTTTATTATTCTTGTGAAATTATTTTCAATCTGAAACATAGTCTATGAGGTCTTCTTTTCACTGAAATCCTGTGTACAGAGTTAATTGTTGGTAGCAGGTATTTTAAAGACCCACCATTGACACATGAAAAACTTCAGGAACCATTCCATTTAGAGTTACTTTGCAACATCTGCATTACATTTTGTGCAATCCTCTTCCCTTGTTTATTATGACGAACATTTGCATGTAAACAAAATCTATGCTCATCTGCTTCTGCTGCTTATTTCTCACCTTAAGATGTAACCTTCAATTTGAAGCCTTATGATTATAGTAGCTTCCTTGGACATGTTTATTATGTTATAAAGGTAGGTTTATATCTTCAAGATGAGAATAAGGAAAAAAGAACAGATGAACCCTTAAACATCACAGATCCTGTTGATAGGCAGATATGCCTAGCAGTAGAAAAGGACAAGAGAAAAGACACACAATTTATATAAAAAGAAAATAATTTCAAACAATACTTGTTTTCCAATATTTTCAAGGGAAAGTCAACAACTTATCAAAATAGAGAGAAACAATTTATATGATCTGTGAGAATGATCAAAGAATAATACTATACATTAACCTATTCCCTCCGGAAAATTACATTCTATGAACTGTAATATTATATAGAAGTTTTCTTTCCCAATATAGCCTTATTTTTGTCATTCTTATTGTTATATTGACTTTTTCTCCATTTCAAAGCCAGTCTGAATTACCCAGTGTTACTAGATAAAAGCAATTTTGTCATCCATTTGGAACCCTTACATTCTACATTTTTACTGTAAGATGTACTTGTAGGAGAATAATCAGTAATGTTCTTACCGCTGTAGGCATTTGACATCTCAGGGAAAGAGTGGGTCCATTGTTTTTTTCTAAGAAGGCGGATACAGAGACTTAGGTGGTTTGAGATATACAGATGCCATTCACAGTGCTGAGAAAAAGGGTCAAGATACCTAGTGGTATTTTTTTGTCCTGTACACAAGTTGCTGGGACACTTCTTTACTCAGTGGCATCTTTTTTCTTTTTGTGATTTGGTACAGGGGTAGAAAACGAGCTCTCTGAGCTTTCAGAAAACTTATTACTAGGTTATATGGCATAGAGAAATAGCTCTTTTTCGTTGGAGACATTCTATATTTAAATGTAAGACTACTTACATTTTAACTAAGTCAAAGAGATTAAATAAGAATGTCTCCATAATCTAGGATTTATAGCCTTATCCTTCTGACATTACATATTCAGTAATCTTTTAAAAAGTTATGTATGTTTATCAGAAAACATTAGAAGTAAGGGACCTGCTGCCACAATAGATTTGTTAACTCCATGGACATATTACCCTTTTCCTGGGATAAAAAATGAGAAACACTGTTTTAATTCCTTTAACTCACAACATTTGTTTTGATAATTCTAACATTTTTCTTTATTTTTTATTTGGAATAAAAACCATAATATTATTGTAGTTATTAAAAACAAGTGCTGATAATAATAGTAATTATCCAGTGTTACTAAAGCAATAATTTGATTTATTGGAACTGAACTCAAATATCTTTCTATCAAAGGGAGTGAAAGGTTTAAGATCTAATCCTTAATGAGTCTTTTTGAAGTATATTTATTGTAAATGATTTAATTTCACAGTCTTGTACTTTAGAGAATCTAACGGAACAACTTATCAAGAATACTACAAAGGTTGTAGTCTCATCCATGAGCTGATCTGCACTGTTAAGTTTTAACAGTGAGAAAGAGATTTATATCTATATTATGTATTTTTTACATGTATAAAGAAAACAAAATGTTTTTTGGAACATTATTCTATGTAATATATTTTAATGAAAACTAGTTGCAATTTTTATTAGCTTGTATTTCCTTGAGATCTGAAAGATCTAAAGAACAAAGAGTCACTTGAAGTTATTTTGGTTTTCACAGTCAAAGACTAACAATAACAGATTAGGAAACAGTAAAGGTTTTTTTGTTCAGGGATGTCATGTGAGAAACAGAAAATAGTTTTGACTATGAGAACAGTTATTTTGTACAAACTGTAAGAACCATGCTTCATTGCCAATGTCAACATTTTAGACCATTCTGTTGAAAGCTAATTAAATATTCTTCTACTATCTTCTCAGAAAAGAGGAAAATTTCAAAAGGTAAGGTAGTGGATGTTATTCTTAAAGATACAGGTGTGATTACATACCTTTTCAAAACAGTCTCTCTACTAGGGAAGGGAAAATTTTAGTGTTTTGTATGGATGGAGGGCAAAGCTCAGTGGTCTGAAGTTGGTACATTGGAGCTTGGAGGCACTGCTGCAGTTCAAACAAACAAACAAATAAGCAAAAAAATCCCAAACCAACCCCCAGTAAATAAACTAATTAAGTATTTGTTCTCTCTGTTTCTAAGTATGATGTTTCAATTTCTGGCATCAGCAGAGTTCATATTCTTTAGAAATATCTAAATCTATATCCATATGGATAGCCATATCAATATCTATTCTATAACCATTCTATTATTCTGTGATCTCCAGACTGGTATGCAGAGTCTTTTGCCTGTCTACAGATATTTCACTGGTAGCGGCATGTCAAATTTCATTTCAATGTTGAGTAACTGTGCCTCAGTTCAGGGTCCTGTGTATCTCTCTTTGGGTGAGAGAGGGTGTTTCACAGGCTGGTTTACTCTCTGTGCTGAGCTTAGAAAACCACTGGCACCAACTAAGTAAATACTTGACTGATTCCTGTGTTATACAGTTATTTTGCAATCTTAAATTCAGTGACAAGGCAAAGACCATTACAGATGTAATCTGTTTTATTTATGGTTTATTATGAATTGTATATTATGTTCTCTTTAAAACTATGTGACTGCGTGTCAGAAAGTAATAAGCAAAACCTGTACATTAGCCTTCTACTTGTTGTTGTTCTCTGGTTCACCCTTTTATTTCTGTTCCTTTGTTTCTGGTTGGGGTTTAAAAGCCCTGTTGTTTTATGTTCACTAAAAGGGAAAGATCTATCCAGGCCCCTTACAAAGCCCTAAAGAGTTTGGGGCACTGACACTGTATGATGAGACACAATTTCCTAACCTGTGTATGCTTGTAGCTAGGTAAAGTGGTTGCTGATTAATTTATTTGTAATAATCTGGGTAGACTGGCAGATAGAATATTTAAGATTTGCTTCTGAGATAACAAAAAGAAAAGGAAAACACTAAATGATTACCAAAAAAAAGTGGGGGATAAAAAAGAAGAAGAAAAGCATTGCCATTTATGAAACATTCTTCATTCTAAGGAAATAAATAATAAGAATTATAGCACTACACCACCTAGGGAAAAGTATAGTGAAAATGAAGACTGTAGAAAATGTGGAGCATGTGGGAAAAATAACAATATTTCAAACTGACAAATTTTGTCTTATATAAAAAGTACAACTAATTAGTTGAGTAGAGTACAGTTTTCTCACCATTTTCAAAACAAATTGTTTTGTATAGATTATAGTTTAGTACAGGATAGATACTTTTATACAGCTAAGCTATCTGTTCTAGCATTTTACATTTCAGCTGATTTTTAAGATAATGAAAATATTAGTCCAAATTGTGCAGGCATTCATCTCACAGGTTCCTAGGTTATTGCTAACTGTAGCCACTGTCTTTGGAGACCTTACTTGAGAAAACCTTTGTTTTTACCATTTTTATTGCCTATCTTGATAGTCTTACTTGTTTGGAAGCAGCTTTCAACAGAAGAATATTCTTTACTGCACACACTAAAGTGGAAGATTTGCAAATATAAGATTATGGGATGAAAAACAGAGATAGACCTATGCCTATATTTATAAATATCAAAAAAATGACAATTCCAGAGATCAGTACTATTAAAAATAATACCACTATGCCATTATTTCAGAATTATATACTGTAATTTATTTTTTTTCATACAATTGTATGCCTTTTTCAACTAAGGAAAGCACCCCAACACTTACTTTTTTCCACTCTTTACTGTATTTGTGAGTGCCATGTATGCATATTTATGTGCATATGTACTCTTCTATGTCTCTCACTTTACGGTTCAAATGCATTGAAGAAGAAAGCTGGTGGAAGATCAGCCTGGGCTGATCTCCCATTTATATTAGGAAGCATGGAATTTGATATGGACTTGTGAATAGTCTGCCTTTTTGCAAAAATTAGGAAATCTCTGCTTACAGAAGCAGGGACTCTCCATTTTGGCAGACTGTGAGAAGCTAAAATAATGTGTCATTCCCAGTCAGGATATGAAAATTCCCCTTAAACAACCAACCAAACAAAAGAAGCAACTATTTAATTGAGGTTTTTTTTCCTTAGAGTCGTTATAAATTCTGGCATTTTGTGAAGGGGAGTCTCATAAGAAATGATGTGCTAAAGAAGGTAACCTCCTGGACGGATAGTGAATGTGTAGGTGAATTGTCCTGTTCCATAGGAGTATGTTCCTGCATTAATTTATGGTCATAATCTATATGCATCATTTATGACTGTTTCATTACCTTTTCTTTTCCCCCACTTGTTCTATTAAATAAAGCACAATATGGAAAAAGAATATTTGCCATATGGATATGAAAGATTTTCTTTTCATGTTCGTTTCAGATTAAGATTTTGGTTCTAAATTGTAACATGCTATGACGTCTTGAGCATCTAAGTGTTTTCCACAAGTAACATCACAGCAAACCCTCTACTCCCACCCAATGCTCCAAGTCTGAGACATAAAGACATCAACACAGATGGTTTTTAGTGAAGGGCTTGTAAATACAGAACATATTTCTCATGACCGAGTTGAGTTTGACTGAGACAAAGTCTAATATCTTTCAGGTATTTGGTAATTCATTTAATGTTTCACTTTTTTTTTTTTTTTTCAAAATTCACACTGAAAAAGGGTCAATTAAGCTTTCTGATTTTGTTTATTACAGAGGAATCCCTTATACATGACTAGGGAACCTAGCTAATATTTAATTAGTCATGATAATTATTGCTTATTTCCAACTGACAGAAATCTCAGAGAAAACAAAGTCCAGAATCTGGCTTTTTGGCTAGGTCATGATGCCTCCTGTGAAACACTTCAGCAGGTACTATGCTTTTGTCTTTTCTGAGAGATATATTTTATGATATATACATAATGAAATTCTGTAATCTTCTTTCCCTCTTACTTGGCTTACTTCACAGAGGCTACTGAAATATCTATATAAAATTAAGAAGAGTTACTGATCACTTAAACTGAACAATGCTTTGACTTGCAAAGAACAATGTTATCAACAATTGTATACTTTACCAAATATGTTCTTGATAAACTTCTGAAATTTCCAGTGACATTTGTATGTGTATTTTGACACATTATTCTTTATGAATATACATGAATGCAAACAGTATTTGTAGACTTTTAGTCCAACAATAGAATGTTATAGACCCCCACAACATTCCATGAGTGCTGGTGTATATCTGCTCTCAATTAAAAAAAACAAACGATTGAACAAACAAGCAAACAAAAAAACCCTCCACAAATCCATATTTACAGGTAATTATATATTGATTGTATACATATATCAAGAATATAGATTATTTTTTTCTTGGAGAATATGAAATAGAAAATAGTTTTTATGTTTAGAAAAGGCATTCTCGTTTTTGGTGAGAAATTTATATTATTTATTTAATGTCTAAAAATCCCAGAATTTTTAGTAAGATATTTGGTAGGATAAAATGGCATAATGATTCCATGTTATAGCCATTTTGGAGTACCAATTAAACCTTGGATGTTGAAAAATATTTTGTTAAATGTTCATATATGTACTGCATGAGCACATATTTATTTTCAGTAGTAAAGAGAAATTATAATCAGACAAAATTAAATTGTCCATCCAGGCATTTTGCTAAAGAAATATAAAGTTTTAAATTAGTTATGTATCATGAATAAATAAATACTGCTAAGAGCTGGGAAAGTGAAAGCTCAAAACCAATAATTGTTCTATAATATTGTTTGTATCTATTTTCACAGAATCACAGAATCACAGAATGTTAAGGATTGGAAGGGACCTCGAAAGATCATCTAGTCCAATCCCCCTGCCGGAGCAGGAACACCTAGATCAGAATTTTAAGAACAGATAAGCCAGCTTGAAGGAGCAATAGTTTAATCATAAGTTCCTAATGGTAAGCAACATATTCCTTATTCATGGCTGAAAACCTTTTGAAGATTCTTCATACTATATGGATTCAAGCCATAAATGGAACACAGGTTTTCCTAGTTGTATGTAATAATAATAAGAAAAAATCAAGACTTATTTTCCAAGTAATTTAACTTCAAAGCAGAGGATGGTATTATATTCAGCATTATCTTCCATTTTGGTTAATATGGTACTGTTGAACAGTGCATTTCATTCAGTATCTCAATTCATATAAAATGTCATGCTTCAGCCTGTATGTGCCAATGCCTGTCTTTTATAAAGCGGGAGAAGGGAGTGGAGTTTTGAGTAAGAGAGAAGAGACAGAGGCTGCTCGTGTATTAGGAACCAACAAGGAAACACCCGTGAAATGCCACAAAGGAATTAGGGCGTGCTTCTCTAATAAGGTGTCACAGTTGATAGCCCAGCTGAAGTACCTCTATAGCATGGGAAACAAACAGAAGGAGCTGGAAGCCACTGTGCAACCAGAAAGCTACAATCTAATTGCTATCACTGAAAAGTGGAGGAATTAATCTGTGGTGGGTTGACCTTGAATGACTGCCAGTTGCCTACCCAGCTGCTTTATGACTGACCCTCCATCAACAGGAGAGGGGGAGAAAATGCAATGAAAGGCTCATGGGTTGAGAAAAGGAATGGAAACCAGTGACAAGGGGTGTCTCTAAAGGGTCAGTACTGGGATCATTACTATTTAATATCTTCATCAATGACACAGACAGTGGAATTGAGTGCACCCTCAGCAAGATTGTGGATAACACCAAGCTGAGTGGGACAGCTGATAATGATTGAGGGAAGGGATGCCTTCCAGAAGGACCTTGACAGGCCTGAGGAGTGGGCCCATATGAACCTCATGAAGTTCAACAAGGCCAAGTACAGTCTGGGGGTGAATGAATTGAGAGCAGTCCTGCAGAGAAAGACTTGGGGTTACTGGTGGATGAAAAACTGGATGTGAGCTGGCAATTTGCGCTCACAGTTCAGAAGGCCAATGTTATCCTGGGCTGCATCAAAAGAAGCATGACCAGCAGGTTGAAGGAGGTGATTATGCCCCTCTACTCTGCTCTCATGAGATTCCACCTGGAGAATTACATCCAGCTCTGGGGTCCTCAGCACAGGAAGGACATGGACCCATTGGAGCGAGTCCAGAGGAGGGCCATGAAGATGATCAGAGGTCTGAAGCACCTCCCATACAAGGACAGGCTGAGAGAGTTGGGGTTGTTCAGCCTAGAGGAGACAAGAAAAGGCTCCGGAGACACCTGATCATGGTCTTTCACTGTATAAAGGGGGATTATAAGAAAGTCAGAGAAAGGCTTTTTACCAAGTGCTGTAGTAACAGGATAAGGGGTAATGGTTTTAAAGTAAGAGAGGGTAGGTTTAGATTGGATATAAAGAATAAATTGGTTGTGATGAGAATAGTAAGACACTGGAACAGGTTGCCCAGAGAAGCTGCAGATGCCCCATTATGGCACTGTTCAAACTCAGGTTTCACAGGACATTGACCAATGTGATCTTTTGAAAGAGGGTTTGGAACTAGATGATTCTTAAAGGTCCCTTCCAATCCAAACCACCTATGATTTTATGATACAACTGTTCTGTGTTATTTGGAAAAAAACCACTAAAGCAGGTGCTTCTTTGCTTTCAGTAGTAACAATGATATAATCCCTGTCTCACAGGAATATTGCAAGGAAAATCATATAATAAACGAAAAAGTACTGTAACTACATCTCACACTTTGACAGCTAAAATTAATGTCCATACACAATCAAAAGGATTTTAACTGTGTATCTGTTAACTTTAAAACAATCCATCTGACAATATCTTTTCCAAATAGCTATAGTCTTCTAATAATGAGAGTAAAAACATTCTGTGGATTCTTTACTGCTTGTTTACTCTAGTTTGTTTATGTCAATATTTGTGCTTTTATTTATTACATTTTGTCAATGAGTGAAAAGTAATTGATAATTTCAAAGTTAAGAGTGTTTTGAGTGATAAATCAACCTCAAATGGGAGTAAAGGAGTAAGTTACCTTGAGAATTGCATATTTATGATCAGATAGGTAAGGTTGCATTAAAAATGTTTTGAAAGTCCCTCTCTGAAAACCCACATGAACAAAAGATTTTCTTCCTTTCCATTCTTTACTTGTGAACAGTAAATGTTATACCTAATTACTAGTACAGCTGACTGCTTTCAAGTTGTTTGCTAACATCCAATTATTTCTCTCATGTAGGTTTAGATGGGACTGCTGGGAAATGAGTGAACAATGTTAATGTGGGAGCACAAGGATTTTCCTTTAGGGCATTTTCAGAGTTTAATACATTCTGACCAAACTCTTTTAGATATTCTACATGTGGAGGGTTTAATGCTTATTACCAAATTTTCTTATTTGAATGTATTTGATGCTATAATGAATTTTGTTTTAGTGATGGATAAAACTGTATACTTATATCACAACACAGATACAAATTACACTTACCAGAATTTGTCAGTTGTAATCTATGGTAGAATCACAATACAAATGCTTGCTTATTACCAGTCTATAATATGCCCACTGTCATGATGCTAGGCATCCCCAGACACTCGGAAGGAGTACGTGAGTTGTAACTAGCCCAATCTTGTTTCTCTTGTCAATGCTATCTTGGGTTTTGTTCAGTTTTTGTACTCTGCTGGGCTGAGCCATGTATGTACACAAAATCACACCCTACTATTCTGGTTAAATCAAGAAGACACCTTAAGTCTTTCTGTTAACTCAGGCATAAGTATTACAATCAGCTCATATAACAGGTTAATTCACTCAACAGATAAAGTCAGTTGATCTACTCAACTAATATAGCTTGAGACAAATTCACTTTTCTTTGCAACGGCCATGGTCAGTCACTGCGTACATTCTTCCCTGAGCTTCACGAATGCACTTTTATGTGTCCGTTTCATCTAAGCTTTCTTTCATTTTAGGGGTTCAGTGATTGAGGCACAGGTATTCTAAGGATAATCTTCTTAGTCCAAAAGATGTTACAAAATTTTTGAGAAAGATACACAAACTTCATACGTAAAATGGGATCAAAGGCTTGAGCCTAGTTCTGCATCATGTCATTAAGACAGGAAAAGATTTAAAATGAGATGATATGACACTAAGAATAGAAAGCACAATAAGAAAAAAAGCATTATTGTAGTGAATAATTTAATTCTTGAGAAAAAGACAAAGCTAAATCTCAACAGATTCAAATAATCTCAGAAAGTTATGAGCTTGAGACACATGTGTAGACAGATTTGCAGCAGTTTGTTGCAAATGGAGTTTATTTAACATGGTGTGAAAGCCATCAAAATAATGTAAATTTAAACTGAGCAGCTAAATTAGGGATTACAGTTAGATTTAAACCAGCCTGTCAAACATATTCATATCTAAACTTATTCTACAGCAAACTATTAATCACACACCACTAAAACCAAAGCAAAATACTTGTTACAACATTTCAGTTCCAGGATATGGATGAGAAAATCATCAAGAGCCATAATTCTGAAAAAATATTACATGACACTTCAGAAAGAGGTTTGCACCTAGTCAAGAGAGGTTAAGTAGCGTAGGCAGTGTTCTCATATATAAATTGAAGGGTAAGTATGGTCAGTTTTCCACAGGAAATTGTAAGAACTGAGGGTAAATTGCTGGTTGACAAAATTTGGTTACCATTTATCTATATGATTATCCTTCCCTTGGGTTTGGCATTTCCATTTAATGAAATACATAAAGTATAACAAATAAAAATTAATGTTTGAAATGTTCAGAGAAATGTCTGTCTGAAAAACTCATGTAGAAGAAATTAGTTTGAAATTGTTTCAAATGGAATGCTGTTCTTATAATTTATTTTTAAAACACCTATTTGAAACGAAAACTGAATACTTATTTAACAAAGTAAACTCAAGGCTACTCAGAATTCTTTCTCTGAAGATGTGACAAAGAATTATGTCAGTAGAGAAGCTAATGTTCTCACCTTATTTTAGATATGAAGGAGGTATGGATTCAGTGAAAAGAACTAACAGTGAAAAATTACTTTGACATTTCAAATGGTTAGACTGAATTTATAGTTTGAGCACTGTTTTGAATCTCTGAAGAATGCTGTCACACAATGATTACATGAATGGTATGTGTTGTACTGTGTTAGGCAACAAAAACTGCAAATCCATACATTTTCTAAAAAATGAATAATTTTAATGTTATTTATTTTCATAAGGACAAAACCCATATAAAAGAAAAAAGTTATTTCTGATAATATTTTTTGGACTAAAGTCCATATAGTAGCAGTGAGTCTGTATTGTGGAGGTTACTCATTGGGCATAGAGAATAACTAACCTCTCACAGAAAATACAGTACCTGTTCAAAAGTGCAGTGAAGTGGAAGATATTTTGGAAAAAAAAAGCAAGAAAATAAAAGTGAGGTTGTGGAAAAGGTCATGCCTCAGCAAATTTAAAATGTTGCAGCAAAACATCTTATCAAACAAGGTTATTAAACAAGATTAATAGCAAAATTGTCATTAACATCACACGGACAAAATGACATTACTTGCAGAGAAAATAATCATAAAATCCAGTTTCTGGGAGCTACATCCAGACAAAAAGAAATTAAAAATTCTCGAACAATTTTAGGAAGGTCTTGATAGAGCAGTTCAAAACTGATATGTTCCATTCAAGCAAAAAAACTTTACAGAGATGTACCACATTTGCTAAAACTTCATTAAGAGAACAGGGTATAATGGGCCATCTTCTTGCCAAGCAACTGCTCTAGCCACCAATTTAAACACAGTAAAACCAAAATAAAATATTGGGCTTCTCAAATTAAACCAGTTGCTTTTTGGAAGATATGTTAAAATTAAATGTAAGTTGTTAGCTCCAATATGTTTCTGCATATTTGAAATTATCCATTTAGAGTCATCCTGAGACAAAAATAAAAAAGACTGTGATTTCAAGTTGTCTTTACAAAATGCATTCTTTTAACAGTAAAGTTAACAGAGTGGGTCAAATCAAAGGTTCTTCTAGTTTTGCACCTTATTTAAGACAGCAGCCAATAACAGATATTCAGGAATGTGAAAATGGAATACAAATAGTAACTCTTCCCCAATCTCCTAAACTTCATAAATGTGTTGCTCAGGTACTTCTGTATCTAGCAACCTTGAAAAGAATTTCTTCAGGTCATTCGTGCAGTTAGCCATATTTTATAGTAGAAAATAAGCTGCATAATATAAAATCACAGCAGTAACTCATAGTGTCAAGAGAAATATCAGTGTTACATAAGCATATTTTGAGCAATTTTTAATCTTTCAATAACTTGTTTTAAATTGAATTATTGTTATCTTGCCTATTAACTTCTAAGCTTCCATTTGCTTCAGGTTCAAATGCATGAATCTCCAATAGGTAGAAATATCATTAATATTGCTGCACAACAGTATTAGAATAGCTCCTTCAAAAAGTCTTGAAATCTTTGTACATAACATTGATGAAAAAGCCCCCATTGGACTTCTGGCTTTTGGCACCTCCTTCTTTGCAGAGTCCACATAAAACATAACAGTGTTTTGCATTGCTCCCATATAATATCAATTTAAAGTTTTCTTACTTATCTCCCTGCCAAAGAAATGGTCCAGAACTGGTTGTTGTCACAGTGTAGTGATCCCATTACCGTGTCACAAATTTTTAACACCCACTCCTCCCTGTATGATTACTCTTGCTATGACAGTTGGGAACCTGAAGCCAAGGGAGATTTGTTCCAGGTTTTGCAGGAAGATTGAGGTAGCAAAGAAGACCAAAACACTGACTTATAATTCATATTCTCAAATAATTTTCCAGCTATAGGAAAATCCTGCCACTCTTCAATACTTTTTGCAAGATTACAAAAGTTTTACTCAGGGTTTAATTTAGACATTTGAAGAATTCGTCTCTGTGAGAAAATGCTTCCTGAAAGCAATCGTAAATTTGTTTCCTTAATGCTAAACCAAAGTACAATAACAAGTGATTAAACAAAAAAAGACAAAAAGTATCAGATATGTGAAACTGATACTTCATGCTCTTCATGAAAGGTGTCCTACCTTTTTTCTTTTGAATCAGTAATCTATTAAGTATGTACAGTACTCTGAACTACCCTTGCAACTTTAGATTCCTCAAAAGAGCTAAAAATGGATCTAATGCATAGTTTCTTATTTGCAGCTGTAGACTGCTTTTCAAATCTATACAGCTCACCCTCTTTTCTTCTGCATTTTCAATTTTACTTACCATTTCTTCTGTTTTATTCTACTTTGTTCTACCAGAATGAACACTTTTCAATATTCCATGCATAAGTCATTACCTTTATTGTTGCTCAGTGGGTACTTTGGAACCTCTAGCTTAAACTCAGTAATTAAAAGAGCTCAGAAAATCCTTAGCCTTAGCTCTCCACAAAGCAGAAAAGTGAATTGTTCCCCCAGTGGTTTCTGCTGAATGGAAAAAAGGAAATTGGAGAAACAAGACTATTAAACTTTGCACCACTAAATCATATTTTATTCAGCGTGATCAGAGAATACTTGGCTAGTTCACCACCAAGGGGAAATTCTTCAAGTTGATTCACAACTGTAGTTCCTACTTTTAGCTTGAAAAAAAATATTTAAAAATATATAATGGTTTAAAGGCACTTCAATGTAAAACCTGTTCAAGTAACCAGCTCTCATCCCATAACAAGCTATGATACAACTTGAATTCATGTGGTAAAGTAGAAAGTGAATGAGCACTATTTGAATGAGTAGTGACCCCCAAAAGCTAAATACTTCGAGAGACACTGGTAGTCTAATTTCTAACATGATTCTTTATGAGACTAAGTGAATCATCCTATTTACTTGTCAATCATTCAATTTAATTAAAAATAATATTTCAAAACAACCTAAGCTAGACAACTAGGGAAGAAGACACTATGTTTGTCTGTTTTGTTTTTACTTCATTATAAGAGCTAGTAATAATAATGTGACAAATAATATTTCATATTTATGCTCTGAATGGCACAGACAGTGTAGAGATTTTCAGGTTCCTTGGATATGATATTTACCTGCTTAGTAAATTTAAAACCAAGTTTCATTCTGGACTCCGCACATGTACACAGAATTAAGCATGATTGCAAATGTTCCATGGGTGTGCAACAAATTTCACACTATAGCATATTTCATGGTGTAAAACACCATAAATCAGGTCACTAAATAATCCACTGAGTTTTATGCAGGAATAATAATTTTCTTCTCTATATGACTTTTCATTTTGGCATACTGAATTCCTAGTACACTGTGAATTTGATTTTATACACAGCTTCACTATCTAACTTGAAGTATTGTATAGACCAGCTTCACATTAAAAGGTAGACACAGCATCCTAATCTATAGGGCAAAGAAATTTTTATATAATGAAAAGTCTTTCAGGTTAAAATAATTAATATACCTTGACATTTTGTTAAGCTTAGGAAGAGGCTTCCCTACTGATATAATTTTTTACACTGGCAAACATCTCAAGAGTGCCTTTTTGTTGTTTCTCATGAGTTTGTGTTTTTTTTTCTACTTCTAGCCTTCTATGTCATGACTGTCAAAAAGTTAAAAGAACGAGGAATGGGTTATCATGAATCATGTGGAATAATACATAGATTGATTGTGACCTCTGAGGGGAAAAAATGCACCAGTTTTCCAGTTTGATTACCACATACAATGACTGAAATATCAGAGAGAAATAATGTGATGTTTTTGCAGAGGGACAGAAAGAGTTAACCCATGTAAAACTCCTAAGGAACTGATTTTTTTTTTCCCCTTAAGAAAAAAGACATTTATTTCATAGGCTTGTCAAAGTAAGACCTGTAGAGAAAAAAAAAAAAAAACTACCAAAAAAATAAATAAACAAAATTCTGAATATATAAGCAGAGTGGAATCATCTTCAGTTTTAGAGTAGAGGAACGAGCATTAAAGACATCAGAATCTCCTTCTGGATCTTGTGAGACTTAAATGCAAACTTTGCACTTCTTTTTCTGTATTTGCAAACCAAGAACATTAATATATACTATACACTTCTCTAAGCTGGTTAGACATTTACATAATGCTTATAGAATGTTCTGGTGTTCTTTGACAAAAGTTTTCCTGATCCAATTTCAGAACTGCAACTGAAGAGCCACAGTGCATTTGAAAATATAAGGTAAAAAGAATGACCAGATTTCTTGTCATCCATGCATTTCCTAGGTCAGGTGAAAACTCACATGCTGTGATAGTCTAGGTCATAGTAAAAGTGAAAATTTGCAAGACATAAAGAAATCCAGAATTCTCTTGTTTGAATGTTTGTATCAGTTCCAGCTATGCAGTAGAAGTACTTGCACTGCAATTTTCAGAGGATCCTAAGAGGTTTAATGCTCACATATGCTGAACTCCATCAGAAGTTGGAAATCCAGCTCCTAGTGTCTTATCTGGTTGCATTTGTGCTCCTTCACACAACTCACTTCCAGGGTTGCACATCTGGATATGGGCCAAACCTGAGACGACTCATCCCCACACCATGATAAGACCCAGAGGTGGACCAGTCCTCTTCCTTCCCTTCCCCATGAGTACCCATGCCTTTGTTTCCAGGAAAATAGTCACTGTCATATGAACAGGTATTACTTTGGCTGACTGGAAGTGGGCATCTGAGAAGTACATTATGTACCAACAGACACACCTAGACACAGACCATGAAAATACCATCCTCAAGGTTTACAATAATTTTCTTCTTTTTAAATGAGAGGTAAAATGAAGCTGGGTCTTTTTCTGTATCCAGGTTAGAAAGAACAATTGATGCTGTGTCTAGCATCTTTTATAAAATTCTAATTATTTACAAAAATGCACATAGGTTTTAATTTCTGAGTGCAGACTGCCTATCTCAACTAAAGACAGCAACTTGTTTCAAAAACCCACATCTTTCCTGTCTGTGTAGGAAGGCTAATCAGTCTGTATGAGTTTTTTATCTTCCTGTTCACTAACACATACCTCCTCTCCAGTAATATCTTTAAGTTTCTGAACAATCTTATATTTACTTTCACTTTGGATGGAAATATGAGTGCTACATAGATCTTAAACAAGAAAAAAAAGTTTCAGAAAACTACAATATAGTGACTATGGTAGAGTTATTTAATACTGTTGCATATTCTAAAACAAAATTATGTTTATTGGACTTGAGATCAGCTGATATAAATATTAGTATTTGAACACAGTCTCAAATAAACTTATTTTCATCAGAAGATTTTTCATACATTGTTTCAATTCTGTTTTTTCCCTCCCTAAATGCACTAATAATCTCTAATAAATTAATCATAAAATAATGTATACCAGAATATATAATCCCATGACAATGTCTATTTACACGTTCTAATCCAGTCTCTGAGGTACAGAGCAAGCATTATTAAACCCTGAACAAATGTGTATTAAATTAATATATAAAATTAGCTGCATCTGTTCAGGTTATGTTTTGCTGTATTTCACTCTTTCTGTGATTTATTGTACGTGAAATGTGAGCTCTAGAGTGAGAAAGGACAAAAATAGGAAGTGTATTACATATATATATATTTTCATTAAACTTGAAGCTAAACAATATTTTAATTTAAAGCAACACTCCTAAATAGTTTAATGCTGTGTGTTTTGAAACGTGGAACGGCAAACTACTTCTCTTCTTACACACTCTATTAAAGAAAAAACAGAACAGAAATATTTTAAAAGGTAATTACACTGTATTTTAAAATTTTCAATATAGAATGTGATAGGCAGAACATAATGATTCTGTAATCTGTGCCCTTGACAGTCTCATTCTGAACCAAATTTTGATTTTGCAAATCAACTTTGTGTGCCAGTTTTTCTTTCACTAGTTCAAGCACAATTAATAAGTGTGCCTATATCCAATGGGACTGACCATTTTTCTGGTAAACATTAAGTCACAATTTAGCTGTTCAGCATCTCACTAATCACGGTGGCAGAATTTTTACATTAGATGGAGTAGCAGTATCAGGCCAAAACTGCTATACCTTCAGGCAATGAGAGTTTTAAACAGCTAGAGCAAATTCCTCTTCCCAAGTGAGAACTCCAGAGTGACTTTTCATGTAATGCTGTCAATACAGTTCTCTGTAATTTCAGGGGGGGAAAAAAAAGAAGAAAAAAACCAGAAAAAAAGCAGAAATAATTTTCAACAGCATTTTCATTGCATTTGGTTCATATTTAGAGGCCAGAATGAACGAAAATAAAAAAATATATTAATAAAAAGAAAAATCCCAATTCAGGGAGTTCTGTCTGAATTTATACTTGTATGGGTAAATTTGAATTTCTGACTACTTGGCTCTTAACATTTCCTGAAGTGATACTGTGAAGGATGTCACCAGGACAACAAACATCTCTCTGAGCTCAAGCACACTGATTTAGCAAGAACAGCCTGACACATTGGGATATAGTAATTTCAGAAGCTAAAACCTGCTTATTTAAAATAAAATTCAACTAATTGAATTATTCAACAGTAATTGATTACATTCAGTAGAGAAATCCTCACTAGCACTCACTCACATTAATGAATTAGAAATAGAAAACACTGGCAGAATAAAGGTATAAATGCAGCTAAATTTGCAGTCAAAAGTACTTTGCACTAAACAGCAAAGACTATGTAATTGGATAGTGCAGTCTGACAGCATGTGAAGTGTAGTGAAGACGGAATTAATCGTGCCTAGGAAAGTAATTTTTATGAATAGCTTTTCAAGTCCAGGTATTTTTATATGGAAAATTGGTCATGGCATTTACATTCTCATCTATTGGCACTGTGTCATAAAGAAGCAAGCTGATTTAAAAGATGAATCATTTGCAGTTTTTCTGTCATGATTATTGATTATCTGTCAACCTATAAAGACTGTTTAAAGTTATGAAGCACTTAAAGATTTATTACCTTTATAGATCTATCTTTTCTGTGGTGAAGAAAGTAAACATAAATCTCCTTTTCACAAAAAGATACAGTATACGTGGTTGCTGGAAAGAATTAAAAACATATTAAACATAAAGAAACACTAACTGCAATTTTTTTTTTAGTAAAGCAAAGAATTGGATAAACATTTTTAATATGCTGTTCTGCTTTTAAGAGCTGTAAAAATATTTTTATTTTGCATTTTGACAGAACATACAGATACTTAAAAATCAATTTCATGTAGAAGCCTAAGAAAAATATTGGGTTTTCTTCTGCATTGCAAATGGTATATGATATGGAGGAAGGAAGGGAACAACAACAGGACAAAGTAACGACAAAGAAGCAAACAGAAATCACCATTGACTGAGTTGTGCTTGCTGAACATCTACTAATGGCGTTCAGAATTTATAGACATTGGTAAAACAGTACACCTGCAGGCATGCATGAACCCTGAAAATACACCAAGGAACAATGACTTACTTTGGATTGACAGGAACTGCCCATCTACAGAAGGCAAACTCTTCCCTCTATACCTCTGTATGTCTCCAGAACTGCTGCTGTGACCGTTCTGTAACCATTTACAGTTAAACTGAGTCAAGTCAACAAAACTTTTAATTTTTAAACCTGTTTAAGATAATATTAAGATAATTTTGACTAAAATGGATTAGGTCTTGATGGCAGCTGTCCATAGGTTGTTGGGAATGACACACAGGCAGATACTGGTGAACAGATGAGTTTTCAGTGGTGGCTCCAGCCCCCTCAGACATATCCAGAAGGCTATGTCTGCCCACATACTCAAAACACATTCTTAGAAGACAAACCTAATGCTAGCCTTACTTTTTGCTCAACTATCATTTCTTATACTTCATGGTATGCTCAGCATAATAACATAACTCTATTCCTATTTCTAATTTAATCCTCATGTTACAACTAGAAAGTGATCCAATTGGTACTCTATTGTATAGCTATTAATATATGCACAGGTGGTGTTTGCAAAAAAAGAGTTGTTCTTGGATGTTGTTTGTAGTTACAAAGGAAGTAACTGGAATGCTGCAAAAAATGTTCATAGTTGATTTGGACGAGCAGCAAGCTCTGTTCCTCAAGATATTTATATTGAAAGCGTCTAAGAGCTCTGTTCCTCAAGATATTTATTTTGAAAGTGTCTAAGAGCTTTACAATCTTGAGTCTTTCACCTCTTGATCATCCACCAGAATCTGACTTTATTCAGTGAATGAATACATGTAAGATCCAATGGATAATCCTGCAGATCCTGCAGAATGGCACTTATCACTGCTCTCCACTTGGACATTGTGCCATTGACCACAACTCTCTGACCAGCCAATTCCTTAACCCCCAAGTGGTCCTTCAGTCAAATCCATGTCTCTCCAATTTAGAGACAAGGATGCCGCGCAGGACAGCATTAAATGTTTTGCACAAATCCAGGCAGATGACATCAGTTTGTCTTCCCTTATCCACTAATGCTGTAGCCCATGTGACTTAGTATAGTTTCTAGAGGATCTGCTCCATGATCTCACAGGGCACAGCAAAGAGACTGACCGGCCTGTAATTCCTCAGGTCTTTCTTTTCTCCTTTTTTAAAAATGGGGGCTATGTTTCCCCTTTTCCAGACAGTGCAAACTCCACCACACTTACATGACTTCTCAAATATGATGGATAGCTGTTTAACAACTTCATCCACCAGTTCCCTCAGGACCCATGGATGTATACAAATGTTATGGTTTTGTGCGGTGGGTTTGTCTGGTAGCAGGGAGGGGCCACAGTAATGGCTCCTGTAAGTAGCTGCTAAAGATTTCCCTGGACTCCAGCTCTGCTGGCAACAAGGGAGGGGGTGCAGTGCTGGCCCCTGTAAGTAACAGCTAAGAGTTTCCCCAGCTGCAAGTCTGCTCTGGCAGCAAGGGAGGGTTTACAGTGGTGGCTCCTGCAAGTGACTGCTAAGGGTTCACCCCCACCCCCGGCTCCAAGCGTTTAGTAACCAGGAGGGGGAGTGGGGGGAGGAGTACCACCATCTAGCCCCTGTGAGAAACTGCTGGAAGTTTCCCCAGCTTCAGGCTGGACCCACCCCAGGCCAGGGCTGAGCCAGTCGGCGCCTCTGCGAGTAACATATTTAAGAGGGGGCACAGAACAATGGGTTGGCGCAGCCCCGGGCATGGCACCGCTCAGGTGGGCCAGTCCGGCCGTCCAGCCGCCTGCCTGGCTTCTGCGAACCAACCTGCCGTAGCCCAAGCCTCCGCCACGGCTCGCCCGAGAGTCCGTTTTTTTCCCCGGAAGCAGATGAAGACCTGCGGTGGAGAGAGAAGCAAGATTTTGAGTTGAAAGGACCACACGACACTCCGGTCAGTGAAGGGGAGAGAGAGAGTGTTTCCGTCATTACTCCTGCAGTGTGGTGAAAATTCATGGTGACACACGGTTTGTCCCTTGGTGCAGCCCAAGTGAAGATGCAGCCCGGCAGTTGTCAGGGACTATAGCCCCATTTGGAAAAGGACTCACACCAGAGCAGGGACCCCGTGCTGGAGCCAGGAAAGACTGTGAGGTGCCCCCCGAGGAGAAAGGAGTGGCGGACTGACTGCACCCCCCATTCCCTGCCCCCTGTGCTGCTGGCGGGGAGAAGGTACAGAACAAAGCCTTTGGGCTTTGGGAAGAAGGGAGGGGTGGGGGAGAAGTGCCTTTCTAAGATGTGGTTTTCTCTCTGTCAGTAGCTTGCTTCTTGATGTAAATAGTTAATAAATTCAATTGTTTTTTCTTATTCTTCCCAAGTCGTGTCAGTTTCTTGCCCGTGACCTTGAGTGGTGAGTGAAACCCTCCCTGACCCTGACTCAGCCCACCAGGTATTTAGCAAAAGCTGTCCCCGTGGCTTTATAAACCACGACAACAAAGCAAGTTAATGACTGTACGTGGCATACCTTTTATTACTGTTATCATTACTGTTATTTTAGAGATTAAATATATTTCTTAAATGAGCCCATAAAACTATGTTTATAACATTTGTTTGAAAAATCAGAGTTATTTTAATATTTCTGTTAATCCTTTTCATTAGAAATTTAGCTAGAATTGATATTTCCTCCCCATTTGTTTCCAAGTTACATTCCTCAGGTCTCTAAAACATGTCAACAAATTTACTGCTACCTTCTTATAAAACCTCATTTTAAATCAGACACTAATACTGTTTTGACCTTTTCAATAACCTTTCAATTTCCCATAAAAGTATTTGACAAAGCAGCTTTGCTCTAGCCTTCAGTCACCTCCCGGACACCACTGTCATTCACCTTTTTCAATCTGGATTTGTTTTAGCACAGCACGAAAAGAACCCTTCTTCATTTAAGTAGCTATTAGCCAGTGATTGCTATACAGCAGCCAAAGATTGTATTGTCTTCCCCCAATACCTTACATGTCGATCTATCCATCAGCAGCTGCTAGTAGACTTCTTTTTTATCAGTCTAATATGTGCACAAAGACTGGCTTTAAAAGTAATCCCAAATATTTGGAAGACAAGTGGTAAAGACCTCTTTGTAATAGTCCTACTTTATGTTCCAAGATGTCATGGTTTAAATGCAGTACAAGCCCACACAGCTGCTTGCTCACTCCCCCTGCAGTGGATGGGAAAAAAATGAGAAGGGTAAAAGTGAGAAAACGTGCAGGTTGAGATGAAGACAGTTTAATAGGTAAAGCAAAAATTGCATGCATAAGGAAAGAAAAAAAGGAATTCCTTCAATATTTCCCATTGGCAGGCAAGTGTCCAGCCATCTCCAGGAAAGCAGGGCTCCACTGCACCTAACCATTACTTAGGAAGACAAATATCATAACCCTGAATATCCCCTGGCTCCTTCTTCTTCCCCCAGGTTTTATTGCTGAGCATGATGTCATATGGTATGGAATATCCCTTGAGTCAGTCAGGGTCAGCTGTCCCAGCTCTGTTCCCTCCAAAATTCTTGTGCACTCCCAACCTACTCATTGGTGCAGCAGCATGAGAAACAGAAAAGGCTGTGACACTGTGTAAGCACTGCTCAGTAATTATGAAAGCATCCTTGTGTAATCAGCTCTGTTCTGGTCATAAATCTAAAACATAGCACCATATAAGCTAATATGAAGAAAATTAATGCTACCCCATTCAAAACCAGTACACAAGAAACGTCATCTTCATTTCTCACTGGAGCAAATATGCTCTGTATGTGGATATTCCTCCCTGAAATTCTAGTGTAGTTAGACTAAACTACTAATGAATCTCTTCCGTTTGATACCAAATAGTCAAGACAATCAATAACTTTCACAATAACTATTAATGGGTTAAAAGTAACGCCTAATGTAAGCAAAGGATTCTGTTTTCCCTGCAATGACTGGAGAGACAAAGGCACTACAAGGGTTGAGTCACCCTGTCTGAAGCAGATGGCAAAAATTCCTTTGGAGATGCCTGTCCCTTTCCTTTGATACCTTTGATGGTGAAAGGGGTGAAAGTAATAAGCTTAGATAACTAGCCAGATTAAGTTAATCTTATCCTTCTCACTGTGTAGCTATTGACATTTCTGTTAATCTTGTTATTAAGTTATGAATACAACACAGTAACTCCTCAGTACCCCAAGAAGGATCAGCCCATCCAGTTGCTTTCAGATCTCACTTCAGTGTGTTTTCTTTTCTAATTTTCATATTTTTCTTTTTAAATTGTGTTATTGGCTTTCTATGTGGAAGAATGAAAGAACTATTTCTGAAAGAGTTTTGCTATGAAGTGTCTTTGTAACATTTGCCAGCTTTGGCATCAGGCTACTTCAACAGGTATCCAAGAGCAACAAGTTTGTTTCTTGCTATAAAGTAAATAATTACTAATTTTAAAATATAAGAATGTGATAAACAGACTATTACATACTGGGCCTGATCTACTTGGTGGCTTTCTTTCTCTGAAATGTAATTGTTTTATGACTGTCCTCCATGTCTGCTTATTTTATAGGCCTCATTTTAGACTCTATGAATTGAGCAAATTCATTTTAGTGACAAAATCCCACTCAAATTAAACTGTCTGTCACAGTAAATTTCAGATTGCTGTCATGGTTTAACCCTAGCCAGAAACTACACACCACACAGCCTCTCTCTCTCCTGTCTGGTAGGACAGAGGAGAAAATCAGAAGAGTAAAAGTGAGAAACCTCATGTGTAGTAGTTTTGATCCTAGCTGGCAGTCAAACACCACGACAACCGCTTGCTCACCCTCCCTCCCCCTTCCTGGGGATGGAGGAGAAAATTAAAGGGGTAAAGGGAAAAGAGACTTGTGGGTTGAGATAAGAACAATTTAATGACTAAAATTACAATGAAATTGAAAATAATAATGATAATAATAATAGTAATATATACAAATATACAGATATACAAATGAGTGATACACAGTGATATGGCTCACAAGCTAATGACCAAAGCTCAGCCTGTTCTCAGATAACGACCCCAGAGCAGGGAGAGGCCTGAAATTGCAATATCAGAATGGAGATAAGAGTGTGAGTGTCCAAGAGATCAAGATGACCCTGTGAATGGGTGACCCAGAAGACGACCCAGAAGACAACCCAGAGCAAGAGAGCACTTCCGGAGAAGACCATCCTCTATACACTGGGCATGCTGTGCATGATATCAAATATACCATTGGCCAATTTGGTTCTCAATCTTAAAATTGAATCCTAGGCTAGTAACTGTGGACTCCCTCCCAGCTTCTCCTGCACCTGCAGACACTGGCACACCAGGGATGCTTAAAAGTACTTGACTGCCCTGGCAGCAACTATAATCAGTATGTTATCAGCCTTCTCCTCAGCACAAATGCAAAACACAGATACTACGAAAAAAGTTAGCTCTGTCCCAGCTGAAGCCAGGGCATATTGTGTTGAGATAAAGACAGTTTAATAAGTAAAGCAAAAGCCACACACACAAGCAAAGTAAAACAAGGAATTCACTGCTTCCCATTCTCCCCATTGGCAGGCAGGTGTTCAGCCATCTCCAGAAAAATTCTTCGTATTTTGTTATACCTACATCTATCTGTCCCATAAAAAAAAATATCAGTCTGGTTCTTGTAACACGAAGTCATATTTAATAATTTTATCAAAGTTCTTTGACAGAGTGAATGAGTATGTGGTGAAGCACAATCTAATTAACCTATTTTGCCTTTTCAAGTCATATTATGAAATTTGAGCTGTCAAGAAGAAAATAGAAGATATTTTTGATTGATTAATAGTCAAATAAGAGGTAGGAAATGAAGGAGAGAAGTCAGTGCTGATTATCTGACTTTGATCATATGGTGTTCAACACATTTACAAATATGGAGAAAACAATTATTAGCAAATTGACTTCTTAAATTAAACAAAGTTATTTAAGTATTTACAATAACCCAGACTGAAGCTAATGAATGATTTCTAGAAAGATCTCTCTATATTAATTGAACAGGAGATAGAGAGACAGACATTTTGTAGACAAACTCTCTTCCCCTGTTCTCTTCTCTGTATATCTGATATTTTTTACTCACAAATTAACTCATGCCTCTTCTCATGCTGCAATTTGGAAAGTGTGTTTCTTTTCCCTGCCAAGGTCGGCACTTTTTCCCCTTCAAACAGGGTTCCTCGGAATAAAGTTCTATCCTTTTCTACCTTTCTTTTCTTCATTGTCTCCTCACTTCCTTCATTGCTGAAATAATATCCCACGTCTTGTTACAACCACATCATAGTTGGTGGTGGTGACTGTATTTTCTTATCTATTTGTAAAGCATGACATAAATTCACGGTGCTACATGCTCAATATTTAATAAACATTTGATACCATACAATTAACAACTCGTACCATTCCCTTCATTTGGCAGAAACCCTAGACTCAGGTCCAGATGGGCTCTGCATTACAAAATCACTCTGTTATTCAATTTTGATTAAAACGCCCAGGGTCTGTATTTTGACACACTCTACAGGAATTTTTTTTTGGCTTGTGCCTCTATTCTCATTACAGTTGTTGATGAAAAAATTGTAGATTAACTTCTGTCTCTCTATGTGCTTCTGTACGAGCAAGTCCGAAAATCTTCATCAGGTACACGTGATAAAAAAAAAAGGGGGGGGGGAGAGGGGCAGAAATCTTTACATGCTGCTGTGTGCTTTGTTTTTACATATATACATTGAACCTTTACATAGCCCAAAGGTAACTAAAGGAAGAGTGCTGTCACTTGAGATTCCTTCTTTACTTATTTTGTATAATTAAGGCGGAGAGGGTGGTGCCCTAAGAAGGATGGTTCAAATCTTAGATAGGCTGGACTGTGCCCTAGAGAAGGTCTAGCTGTATCCTGCAGAAGAAACCTAGTGACATTTCTAGCTTAGCTGACTGCCTATATTTGAGTGTTTTGTACCTATCTGGATGACTCCCTGCTAGTATAACACTATAAGCATAGCATTTCACTAAAGAGAAAACTTTTTTTTAATAATTTTTGTTTCTATATTAATGCAGTTTTTACAAAATGCAAACAACAATTTTCATGTTTCAATATGGAAGTCTTTTCCCGACATCAGTAAAACACACATCTTGCATACTAAATAAATTCCACCAGAAAATATAATTCTCACGTGAATAAAAACAAGAACAACTTCCAAAACTTCGGTAGAAATGAGTTTAGATGAGTTACACAATCAGAATGATTTACTCCTTTCCTTTGTAATTCTATGTGTAAAACTCAATGAAAAGCATTATGATGACACAAAGATGAGATAAAGAAGAAAAAACAGAATTTCTAAAAATGGGGTGTAATAAATTTCAGGAAATAACAGAGTATGTAATGTAAAAACTGTATTATAGTGGGCAGATCCAGAGTTCAAATATGTTTTCTTTCTTATTCAACACATTCTGCATGTTATCTTTATACCGTGCATGTACAGTGATAAATTGAACAACTTGGTAAAATCTTATGTATATGCTCAACTATCTCTTCCTGGAGTATCTCTGTTGGCATAGGAATACTATGAGCTCAAGTACCTCCACGGTGCTCTGTAGATGTATAGCTTCATAGGGAAAAGAAGGACGTATCTATAACTGGAGACAAAGTTATGACTTTAAGATGGGTCAGCCTTAATCTCTCTACTGCCAATGACAACAGTGAGAGTGGGACTGAGAAAAGCCAGTGTGAGGCAGCAGCATAAAATCAGCTTGGGTTATATTATGAATCCTAAGTACTCACTTGCAGTAAGGTTGTGTGCCACCACATGTTAATTCCTGCTGTTAGCTGCAGCGGATACAACATGCTGTGTTATTGGAGGTGTCTACTTACAGTCATACTGTCTAACGACAATGGGAATATGTGCAAGTTGTAGGAAGTAATAAAAAATGCTACATAGTACTTGGATATCCATTACCAATAAATAGATATTTGGATAATTTTTTTTGCTGACTTTACTTCTACATTAAAATACTATTAAAAGCTGAAAAGCTACCAAAGAACTAGGAAAAGGCAGCAGTTTTCACTTTATTTCACACAATAACAAAGAAGTTGAAGAAATTTTCAATATTACCAACTTAAATTTTAACTTTTAACTACTAAAAATACACAAAGATTATAAAACCAATAAAAATTTAGAGGGCGACAGAAATTTAAAGTACAAATTTAGCAAACTATCATTTTTTTCTAATCTGACTGGATTACTAGAGAAAGAGAGTGTGATGTCAATGTATCTATATATAAAAGGTATAAAATCATCAGATGAAATTAATTTAACAGATGAAATGTAAGTGCATTTCAATTTAGAATTTCATATGGTTTCATGGAAATATTAATCTACATAGCCAGGAATAAAACTTTTTTTTTTTTTGCACAAAGGAAATGGCCTTAAAATATAAACAGAGATGAACAAAATCAGATATTCATCCCAAAAAAGTGGACAACTGCAGTGCTTTGTGCACAGTGTGCTGTTATTCATGTTTTAATTTGCTTATGTAGGAAAAAAAGAAAAAAAAGTGGGAAAAAACCCACTTCGGTAAATAATGATAATTTAGAGCTTCATTAAGCACTAACGAAGTTCTAAGTATCTATGATTACAGCAGTAAAGAAAATATTGCTGCCAAAAGACTTAAATTTTAAATACAAATTAAGAGAAACAGTTGAGAGGGAGCAGAAGAGCCAAAGACAGTGGTATGAACTTTTTCTACTAGCTGGAAGTGAAGATAGCATTTATTGACATATGTTAGTGGCTATTAAGTCTGCCATTAACAGTGAAGTGAAAGAGGAAATGACAGAAAGCAAGATCATATGTGTAGACAGAAACATAACTGAGGTGATATTTAGAAAGAAATAATCTCCAAATGTGACTAGCTAAGATTCTATGTTGTAATGCAGGCAAGAAAAATGGCAAATGCACAGAAAAGAAATGTTGTGAAGCATGGACAGGAAAAGACTGAAGAGTTAAGTCAGGGAGGTTTTCAAATCATAATCAAAGTTTAACTAAAAAGGGAATATAAATAAAATATATAGATAAGATTATTAAAAAGTTGAAATAAAAATGAAATGCAATTAATATGATCTTAACTCAGTATTTTATTTAATTTTATATCTTTTAAATCTGTTTTGATGGATTCTTATTTGGGAAAAATACTAGGATACTCTAATTAAGAGTATTTTACTGTAAGGAATAATTGAACATTATAACAAAACCAAAGTTTACAAGTTAAAGATACAAAAATACAGTATTTCAAAGTCTTTCTAACTGGAAGATAAAAAGGAAGCCTGATGAACAGAAAACCAAGGCTGGAAGCCCTTTGTTACACCTGGGTTATTTCTGACAACCCAGGGTTTGGAGACATTCTTTTCAAACACATCTAATCCTAAGAAAAAATTATTTGGAGTGGATCTTTGTTTACTACATTAAATACTTCTCATTATTTTTTTCTGTGAAGTTTTTATTTTACTTTGTTTTTTTGATGGGGGCTTAATGATGATAAATTGTATACATGAACAGAGTATGTATTGGGCTGCATTTTGAAATGGAGCCAACATTCCTTATAACACTTCCCTGTATGTCTCAGTTTTATGGATAAAAGGAGAATTAGAATTTACATAACAAAGGATGGCTGCTGCTCTCAGCAGTCTTTCAAAGCCCCATACAGAGACATGACATTCATCTACCCACTAAAAAGCAAGAAAATTCTCTTTTTTGGGGATGCTTCATTCATTCTGTAGGATGGAAACACTGATGTGGTTGAAGGTGGGCTTTGGGATGTGTTATTACATCATTAGTACAGGTCTTCAGAAAGACTTAGAATATATGGGGTCTCTGTCACAAACAATGTTTTTTTATTTTTCTTTGGGACTTATTCCATTGGGAAGAAAAAGGTAACCTCACAAAAGAGGTGATGACACACTTATTTGTATGTTAAATGAGCTGCTTCGAAAATTCCAGTTTAATATTTAACTACTTTAGAACTAAACATTCATATCCTATGCTAATTGCTACATTAATCATCCTATATCAATACCTTACATTAATTACTTTCAAGTAAATTATCTGATGCCAACATGTTTTATAGAGTGTAAAAATGGAAATATTTAGTTGTGGAGAATCAAAAAATCATGCGTGTTTAGTGAGATATTTAGCATTATGGAGAAAAGTCATCTAAATATTGGTATCACAAGTCTGGGAGACTTTTTTCTGGCACAGATTGTTTCACCAGAAGAAGACAGAGAGCAAATGAAGAAAAAATGTCCAATTCTGGTATAAATCAAGAAAGCCCCCTTCAGTGGGGGCTGCAGGCCTGTAGTAAATTTCTCTTTCTAAATACTTACCAAAATGACTGTTTATAAGCCATACAACAGGTGTGCTGTATATGTCTACATAATTTTTCTCTGTGAGAGACAAAAAGGTTCACAAGAAACAATCACTTTTAACAACAACAAAAAGTTTTTAAACTTATATGTGAAACATAAAAGTAGAAATGATAATAATATAAAATTCTATGTAGTTATCCCTAAAAGAAATATGAACCTTGTGTAGCAACTGCAGAAAATGTAAGCCCTGTAGAGTTACAGCTACTCCCTGAAAGTACATTTGCACAATTTCATTTGTGATCCTTGGAAGGGAATTAGCTACTTCATTAGGGCATTTTTTATTCTTAAGTTTATTCTTCCTGCATCACTTTCCTGTGACTTCTTTCTCTATTTCTAAAGAGTAGTTGGAAAATGCTGTCTGTGCTAATTTTTTATACTACTTCCACTGATTAAATGGTTGTTATAATTCTCTCAAATATAACTCCAGTGATGTAATGCTGTTACAGGGAACCACAGTTTGAATGAAAGGGAGTAATTCAGACCCTGCATGTATTTTGTTACAGGTTTTCATCAGAGGTAGACAGAACATTAGTGAGTAAGTAAAAATGAATGAAAGGAGTTGATAGGAATGCCATGGTACAAGCAGTACAAGCCAATGCTGTGACTAAAGTAGGGCTTTCAGGTACTGCTAGACAACTTGGGAACATGAGTTGCATTCAGAAAGGAGACTTGTGAGTCCAAATGTCCCAGTATTTTCTGGAACTGTTCTCCAATTTTTTTATATCTCTGAAAAAATACTCTGGCCCTTGAGCAAGCTGTGGAAACAGACACGTGCTATGAGAACACGGGGCAACATGAGTTCTAAAACAGACAGATGCATGCAAAAATTATCTTAGTGCAATTTCAGTGGAAAGAAGACCCCTCTGGACTTGATTATTACTCCCTCTCAAGTGAGCTACCAGCTGGAAAGATACTGCAGAGAAAATCAATAACCTCCTAAAAAAATGGTATGGGAAATCAACCTGATAGGACATCACTTAGCAAACAATAATTTTTATAGTATATTTTATATGAAGAACCGGAACAAGTTTTACCACATATGCCATACCTTATAAGGAAATCTGGACAAAAATATCCAGGAGTTTGGGTTCTTTCTTTAAATATATCTACTGCAAATCTCCTGTTTTCATTCCTCTTCCAGTTAAGTGGATGATTTGGGAATTCAAATGCAATTATTCCATGATCTAGAAAAAACCTTTTTGAAGTGGAGTTCTCAAATCAGATGGCAGCCTATGCGTTCATAAGAATATGTGATAAGAGAATAAGAAGTAATTTTTGCTCAGATCTTTCAAGGAATATGAGTTTTGTATATCCTAGCTCTTAAAGTAGTACAGCACCGAAGACCTCACTCAATATAGGAAGGCAAGCAGTTGCTATAACTAGATTGCCAGTCTACTGAAAGATTTTATAGCATCCTCTGGAGTGCACTTACTCCTGCATACAAGCTGGCTTTGTTACAAAGCCTATGAATACATCAAAGCCTATGAATACATCAAATATCACCTTAATTATTATTTCAATTTTGAATATTGTAGCTATGAATGTCTATCTCCCCCTTTCAGTTAATTACCACTAACCACTCATAGTCCATTAAAGAAAGCAAAATTACATATCTTGTCATAATATTTGTTTTAATACATTTTTTTCTCCATTTTCTTGTCTTTTCCTCCCTAGTGAAACAGTGAATTCTAAATGGCCATCTGTCTAAATTGTTCTCGTATAGGTAGAGCTGATTTATTTACAAGACACATCTTGGCAAGCATTCTTAAATTTCACCTAGAGTTTCAGAAAAACTGGGAGCTGTTTCATAATTCACAACCATCAAGTGAAAGTACTTTACATTGCTTTGTGTTACCTGCACAGGGCATATAAAATATTTAGATCCTACAGCGGGGTTTGGAGAGACAGTATTTTCGCATCAGTTTTGGCACTTTCTGTTATACATGGTCACAGCAGACAGTCAACACTTAATACTTGAATGTATATTTTGAGAGAAGAGACCTGGAGGCAGAGAAACTCAAAAGGAAGAAAGGAGTAAAGCAAAATATTGTAATTAAAAGGGCCAGTGAAATTAATAATGACTGATTTGTACAGATATCAAACCAAAAAGGAAAATATTTTTTTTCTTTTAACATTATGTTTACTACTTTGTGCAGTAGTAGAGACAGAATACCACAACATGTGAGTGTGGAGAAGCAAGAATATTTGATGTAAGGTTAAAGTCAGACTGAAGACTAAGTTTTCAGTGCTTGATAGAAAAATGAGCTCTACTATTTTAAGAGAGAGAAAACAATATTAATAATTGTCCGAAGATATGGAGAGTTAGTTTGCACGGGTCATTATGCCATGATCTGTCAACCATAACCTGGGAACCACCATACAGAGCCCAAGGCTTATGGGACATAAATGCAAAATGCTGTTCAGAGGGTCACTGAGTACTAAGGTGTGAGTCCCAAACCCAGGCTGATGCTCCTACAGGAAAGGACAAAATTCAAAGGAATTAGATTACCCTAGAGAGGAGGAGGTAAGCTGAGAGCTCGAAAAACACATCTTGCTCCTTTGGGCAAGATTGTAATAATTGATGTCTAGGATGGGCTGCAGCTGCTGTCCCTGGGTGATGCTTCAAACCATTCATTCTTGACTGCCAACATCAGTCAGTCTAGTGTATACTCAGAGAAAGCAGCTGCCCCTGGTAGTTTGCTGCCCTGGGTATTGCTTTGCCTAGTCAACCTAACAAAGATACACAGCGTGGCCCTGGGAATGACCATTATATTGTACATTAAATTTCAGTGTTTTCTGAGATGTCAGCAGGTTGAGTATGGCACCAGGGGCAGGGAAGCTGCAAAGCTGAACATAAGTGGAACTTAAATGACCTCTGGAAACTGTGATATAGTCAGAAATCCCTTAAGCAGGAAGAAATTAAATTAGAGTATACAAATAGGCAAAGGGTTGTCTAATAGTACTAAGACAGCTAAGAATGGCAACATCCTTAAATCAGGATCTACGTGGTAGACAGAAAGTAAAATACAATTTTTGTGCATTTTCAGAATCTGTGCTAGACCTGTTACTCTAGAATAATTTAGGTAACAACTTTGGCAAATAGATCTTTTATCAAAACATTAGTCATATATAAAATTGTGTTTGAAGCAAACTTGAAATGAATATTGGCTCCTTTAAGCAACAACCAACCCTTCAGAAACAGGGACATGTGATCTCAAATTTTATCTGTAATGATATTTAGTAATAATAATACAGAAATAATTAGTTATTAAAGAGTGCAGTTTGTAGGTAGTTAGTAGTGAAGGCTGAAAGGATAAGCAATTTTTAATTAAATTTCCCAGAAGAAAAAAATAAGGATTTTTAAGCTAAAATAGCTTGAAGTCCAGACAGTCACTTCTAGCTAGGAAGAAAAAAATAAAAAACAAACCTAAATTCAGCTTGGTGCATTAAGGTAAAGTAAACTATATAATGGAAGAACTCTGATTGAATTTATTGAATGCATCTGAAGTACATCCACACAGGAAGATGCATGTTGGCTTCTGGTTCTTGCTCCAGTCTAGTATTTCAATCTACTCAAGTATTAAAAGTCCCTTAGCACAGCTATATTTAGAACCAGCATTTCTATTTAGCATCTGGAATAATAGTTTATTCAGAATAAAATATACAACAAGAAAGGAACAAAAATATTTAGGGTTTTTTTTCCCCCTTTGAAAAGAAAAATGTGCATGGAAAGGGAAAAAAAATAGAAGAGCAGGGACAGTATTTTTCAGGTCGGTTATAAACTTTCTTTAAAATTATTAGGACCAAAATAACTAAGTTACTGGGATTTAAACATTCTCTCAATGTACAGCAGCTAAGTATACGTCGACTTTTTTTCACAACCTGATAAAGACCCAAGAAGTCTTTCTGTTTAGCATCAAGGCATGTGGCAATATTGAAGGTGAAGAGAAAAAGAAGAAGAAGAAAAAAAAAAAGACAGAAAAAACCTGCCAATTTCTATAATGCCTCAGCTGGGTTTTAGGTACTAAAGGAAAAATGCATTCCAAATCCTTCCACGTGTGCAGCTGTAAGACTGTAATGTTACTTGTTAATTCGATACTGAGCTCTGAGTCTCTAACGCTGTTAGGACCGCTCTGTACAAAAAGAGAAAAACTGGGAAATCACCAAAACAGAGCACAGACATAATTTTAATTTCGGTTTTGTAGGCTTATGTTTTACAAAGCTTTTGGTATGAGTCCAAGAAGATTTCAAGGCAATTTGTCAGAGTTCAGTGGGTGACCATAAAGTAAGGTTGTTTTAAAGTAAATACATAGTCATCCATCCCTATAGGATGACTATCTTAAAACTGTATAGCTGTGCTATCTCTGCCTTTACAGAAATGCTTTTTCAGTTTCAGCATTGCAACATATCTTCTAAACAGGTTCTCCATAAAATCAATGGCTACACTTCACAGAATGGTGAGAGGGGAATTAGATGTTTGTAACACAGTAGCCTAAGCAGAAAATAAATTTCCTGGTAGTGGGCATTAGTCAGCTAAACCCCTTTGGTTATGGTAGAGCAGTGAGAAGAGACTGAACCTGAATACCAACGGGTACAACCGATCACTCAGAAATGTCTGCATATATGCTGATGACTGAGAACCCACTTGTTTGTATGAAGATTCTCAGTATTTTTTTTTCCTAAAGAAATATCTCAATACCACAAACTAACCAAACATTATGTAGACCTTGTAAACAAAGTGATTCTTAAAAGAGAGTATAGTATTTTTTCTGTGAGAATTAGTAAATAGTACACATAATCTACTCATTGATTTATTTAGTACAGATTTTAAATGGCTTCGCATCTTCCTAACTTTAAAACTGAGCAAAATTACATCACTTTGTGCAATCATCTTCTGTATTTTCCACACATGCTTATTCAAATTCAACCTGATATTCAGCTGTAGCAAGTTGATGTAAATCCACAGACATTCCAGTAGTGATAATGGAGCTATGCAACACCTGATAAAGATCTTTGCAATATATTAATTAAATTCTCTATTGGCTGATGGAGGAAAAGTACTCATACTTGACACTTAGGTTTGTTGGGTTTTTTTCATTTTTGCATGCAATTTAAAGAGGAAAAATGGCTTAAATCCAGGTTCTCATTAATCTATTTTAACAGGAAGAAGGATTTCAGCATAATATATAGATACTTTCAAACTGCTGGTACCAGGAGTCAAAGCATTCAGGAGACAGTGGGGACTGAAAATTATATTCCTGAACATATATTGCACTTTCGGTTTTTTCCTTTGCCTTTGTATGGTAAATTGTAAAATATCAGCACTTATTTTGAGGTCTCACAAGTCAAGGCTAGCAGAGAAGTAGAGGCTTCCAGCAGGGATGATGGGTCAATCAGACACCTCTAGTCTCAGCATGAAGCTTCTGCTGCAGCAAAGTTAAAGCAGAATTTGCCTGGAATTTTCCCGAAAAACTACTGGTTTTTATTGGAGTGACAGGCTATTATTTTTTTTTTTCTCTGATCTTTTACAAGAGAAAGCATAAGTAATTTTGTATAAGAGGGAACTACATAAGGTTCCACAGTGGTAAAACGTCAGTACCATCTAAGAAAAACTACAGAGTGGTTAAAATTAATTTTTTCTGTTTCTTGGGCACCGTGCTAATGTATTATATGTGCCCTTGAAAACTCTGCATAGATGTATATAATTTATTTTCTGGTATATTTTCTGTGAGGCCCCATCTGGAGTACTGTGTCCAGGCCTGGGACCCCCAGCACAGGAAGGATGTCGAGCTGGTGCAGAGGATGTTGGAGCGGGTGCAGAGGAGGGCCACTGAGATGATCAGAGGGCTGGAGCACCTCTCCTATGAGGAAAGGTTGAGGGAACTGGGCTTGTTCAGTTTAGAGAAGAGAAGGTTCCGGGGAGACCTCATTGCGGCCTTCCAGTACTTGAAGGGAGCCTATAAACAGGAAGGGGAGCAACTGTTTACGAGGGTGGATAGTGATAAGACAAGGGGGAATGGTTTTAAATTAAGACAGGGGAGGTTTAGGTTAGAGATTAGGAGAAAGTTTTTCACCCAAAGGTTGGTGGCACACTGGAACAGGTTGCCCAGGGAGGTCGTGGATGCCCCATCCCTGGAGGCATTCAAGGCCAGGCTGGATGTGGCCCTGAGCAGCCTGGTCTAGTGGTTGGCGGCCCTGCATATGGCGGGGGGGTTGAAACTAGATGATCACTATGGTCCTTTTCAACCCAGGCCATTCTATGATTCTATGATTCTATGATTCTATGATTCTATGATTCTATGATATAGAGTTTAACAAGATGAATCAGAAGATGAAAATACATGCTGGTTTCTGCATTTGACACAGCATTAATAATAAAGTAGAGCAGGTTAATCACAATTGATGAGAAACAAATCTTTTAAATCTAGGCATTTTCCAGAGGCATAAAGATTTTTGAGTCCTCTGCAAAGGTGCTGCTGCATCACCCTCCCCTCTCAAAACTTACCTTTGGTGTAAAGCAGAGTCAGAGAATTGTAAAATGGTTGAGGTTGAAAGAGGCCTCTAGAGGTCTAACACCCCTGCTCAAAAAGGGCCACCCAGAGCTGCTTGCCTAGGACTATGTCCAGACGTGTTTGAGTATCTCCAAGCATGGAGACTCCACAACCTGTCTGGGCAACCTGTGCCAGGGCTCAGTCACCCTCACAGTTTCCAGATATTCAGAGATAACTTTCTGTGTTTCACTTTGTGTCCATTGCTTTTTGTCCAATCACTGGGCACCGCTGAGAAGAGCTTGGCTCCATCCTCTTTACACTGTCCCTTTAGCTATTTGTGCACCATGCTAAGATCCTCCCCTGAACCTTCTCCCAGCTAAACTGTCCCAGCTTTCTCAGCCTTTCTTCACAGGAGAAATGTTCCAGGCCCTTAATCATCTTTGTGACCCTCCGTTGGACTCTCTAAAGTATGTTTATGTCTCTCTTCTACTGAGGAGCCACACAGTACTTCAGCTATGATCTCATCAGTGCTGAGTAGAGGGGAAGGACTATGTCTCTCCACCTGCAGGCAATACTTTGCCTAGTGGAGGCCAGCTTTTTTTAGAGCAAGGGAACACGGCTGGCTAATTCTCAAGTTGGGGTCCCCCAGTAACCACAAGCCTTTTTCTGAGAATCCCCCTCCATATATTAGTGCATGGAGTTGTTCCTCCCCATGTGCAGGACTTTGTGTTTCCTGTTGTTGAGCTGAGGGGAAAGAATGAAAAAAAAAAAAAAACAACAAACAAAACCAAAAGATGGAACCTCATGAGTTGAGGTAACGACAGGTTTAATAATGCAACACAAGAAAAAAAGATAACAACAAAAACAACAACAACAATAATATCAATAGGAATACACAATGGAACGGCTCACCACGTGAAGCCTAACAGAATAGCCTGCTCCAAACTCGTGCTGCCAAAGCCCCCTCCACCTCTCCCAGCTAGATCACCCCTGTATCCCAGCCATGATGTCAGCATGGTATTGAATATCCCCTTGGCTATTCCCACCTCCTAGCTTCAGTGAAAACTAACCCTATCCCAGCTGAACCCAGGACACTGCTCTGTCACCTCTTCAGGGACTGAAGTCAAATCGACTGGCCTGTAGTTCTATCAGTCCTCCTTCTTGACCTTCTTAAAGATAGGAGTGACATTTGCTCTCTTCCAACGGCCAGAAACCTCTCCCAGTCATCATGACCATACAAAGATAATTAAGAGTGACTTCACAATGACAACAGCCAGCTCCCTTGGCACTTGTGGGTGTGTCTCACTGGGACTCACGGACTTACGTATGTCCGATTTTTAATGTGTTCTCTAACCTGATACTCTTCCACCAAGGCTTAACTTTTCCTTGCTCCAGACTTTCCTCCTGGTCTCTGCCGACTGGAATTCTGAGACAAATAAGACATCTAGGACCTCAGTTTTTTCCATGTCCTTTGTTCTCCTACTCCATTCAGCCTATGCAATTCAACTCCTCTTGCACATAAGTGACAACTCCCATTCCTCCTTTTCCCTTCCTGTATTTCCTAAAGAACCTGTATCCTTCCATGGCAACACTCCATGTGTGGGAACTATGTCTCCATATCTCTGTGATCCCAACAAGACTGTAGCCTTGTAACTGCACATCAATCTCTAACTCATCATGTTTATTCTCCATACTGCCTGCATACTACAGAAGGACTTCAGATAGGCACACTGATGCATCCTTAAGTCACATATAGAGAAATTTAATAGGAGCACAGTGAACATCCAGATAACATATTGGAATAGAATTGCAACTAGCTTAGAACTGTGCACTTCCCACTTCGCCACAGTCTGTCAACAACTATGTCCTTGCTCTATATGCTTGTTGCATGGACTTGTACATTTACTCTTTGAGACTGTAACCTCTTTGAGGAAAGGAATGGCTTTTCTTTACGTGTGCCAAGTTTTGTTGGTCTCTAGGCAGCACTGCTTTATAAATGTTTAATAATAGAAGCAGTGACTACAAAAGAAAAAACATAATAAATATATTCTATAATGTAATTTAAACCTGATTCTAGACCTTTACCTCTTACTTGTTGCCCTATTTGTCACTTAAGTACTTCAGAGATGGTCAGAATTTTCCCCAGGAGCTGAACAATGAGAACAAGCCACGAATTAGACCAGCTATTCTGCAAACAATGGAGCTGTGGTCAACTCAGAATGGCAAAATATTTCAGTGGATTCACTTGTCCTGAGACTAAACCAGGATGACAGAGGAACATAGTGACCCAAAATGAAAAGCATGAGGTATCAAATTTGATTTTTAAAACAGGACTTTAAACTTTTAAGAAAACTTTCTTTTTTTCCTGATGATAGAACTTACAGGAATTTGTGGAGAGACATAAAAAGTGCAGCTGGTCTCCAAGCCATCACATGCTCTGAATTGTTTCCAGGCTTGCTGGTTTTATAACAGATGCTTTTGTAGTGCTGTTTTAAAATAAATGGTAAAGAAAGATGACCTGAACAGTTAATTGAGTACCTGACGAGTTCACCAAGGACCTGACTTAACTCCTATTTAACTGAATAACAAATATCTTAACCTCAAGAATATATGCCACAAATACAAATCAATTGAGTCAACAGATACCGTATATATGGGTTTGTTTCCCATTCTTTTCTTTTCTGGGATTTCAGCATTTTCTACCATCACTAAAATCTTCACATGACAGAATTCATTATTAGACAAATTACAAAGAAGTACTAAATAACACAAAAAGCTTAGTAAAGGAAAGGAATATGCTCATTAAAATCTGTCAGTCATTTGGAATATGTCAATTACAACAGTCTTGTATATCAACTAAAGACTTAGTTGTTTGCTTGATGAGACAAAGGGAGGAGCCCTGATGATGTGTCACCCTTTTCACAGACACTATATGTGAACATTTCAGTTCTTTGTCTTTTCTTCAACCTGCAGAATACAGCATCATGTTGTTGAGAATTATTCCTACACCAACCTACAAAATCCTAATTAAAAGAGAACAAAATTTAGCCTTCAGAGGTGTTACGTGTTTACCAGGATATTTTAAAACAGTATAGGAAAACACTGATCTGGGTTTACCTTCACCCTTCTACAGCTCTTCTAGTGCTACAGCTTATAGTCTTCTTCCAACAGCATCGCTGACTGTGTCACAAGACAGGATTTGTGACTAGTTCACTGTATGAGTTGCTCAGTAATAATGATTCACATTATGTATTTTAGGCTCTTCTACTAATGACCTGACTGGAGTAATTCCAGTTTAGGCATTTGGTGGTAAAAGTACATCTATAAATTCACCAGTTATACTATGGCAGAATGTGTTTGAACTTATTTTTTGTCTTTTTTAAGGAAGTAGAAAGAAAGTCTGCATTTCTTTCCTTGTTAAAAAAAAAAAAAAAGTCAGAGGGGTGTTGAAACCTAGAGTATATACTAAAGGGAACACTGGATTTTTTTCTCATTTCACTTATATATTTTGCTACTTCTACTAGTGACCTGAGGATTGTGTTGTACTCACATACCTCATTCTTGACTTACAACATTCTGACTATTTCACATCTTCATCTCATCTGCAGAGAAAACAGGTTTTGAAGAACACATGAAATTTTCTCCACAGCAGAAGCTAGTGCACCATCCTTACTAGATCAAAATGGTCACTCCAGAAAATACACTCCAGGAGTTTATGCAGAAAGATGCTTTCATTCTTCAGACAAAATCCAAACTATTGATACCACTTTTTATATTCAGAAAGAAGATGTCATTCATTAGAAACAGTTATATACATACATGAATAAAAGTACTATCTAGTTTTCTACAGTTCATTTTAAAAGTACACCTTTGTGTATGATCTCTGTGGCACTGGTGATCTCAAGGCAAGTATCAGAAAACTCTTTCCTTATATCATAATGATAGCCTTTGAATAGATTCTCTCTCTTTCACATACACAATAAAACCCAATCACCCACCCAACCAACCAACCAAAAGAAAAAATCAGGAAATATGGCTGCTCTTCTTTTAAGTTAGGAGCTGGTGTCCCCATCCAAAGTCCTGAGATTAACACAATCAAAAATCAATCAAAGATCCTGGGAGCGAGATTAAGACACAAATGAGGTCGGATGCCGTACACCCGAAACAGATTTTATTGTCACAAGTAAAGAGGTATAGTGATAGGATAGGGCAGAACACAAAGGCAGAAATTAAGCAAGCATTTGAGATAGATATGTCAAGATAGTCACCATCAAGGAATCCAATCAGAGTCCTGATGGTCCGTAGTCTTTAACCTTCGGTGATGGGTGCACACCGATGAGTTCACCAGCGGGGCTTTTATCAGGGTCTTGCTGTGAGGGTCACCACGTGACAGCATGTTGGCACGTCTTCTGTGGTTCTGGACATGCACCTGGTGATCACAGGAAGGACATGAGTCCAACACCTGCCCTTGCTGCAGAGTGCTGTGCATGTTCCTGCATGTTCGAGTGGTCGTGAGTGTCACACACCCCATAAAGAGACTTGGGCATCCTCTGAACCCACGCTGAACTTGTTTCAGCTGGTTACCTTTTACACCTTACTCAGTCACCTGCAGATGAAGTTAGGTTGCTTCTTGCCTTCTGCAGATAACAGGAAGTTCTGGTAGCATGGCCATGACTACAAACAGTCTTAAGTAATCTTTGAGACAAATTTCTGCTGTTCAGTCTCTCTCGACTGGTTAGAGGAAGAGTGTGCAGTATTTCTTCTACTCCTGATAATGGATAAAATGAGGCGTTCACTAATTTCAGGTGGAGACCTTTGAAATCTATCCTTCAAAAACTTTTTCCTCTCGAGACCTTCAGACCTTTTTCTATACATAAACTATGAAGGAAATATTTAACTAACTATCAAAGTGTAATTTTTAATTTCTCACTATCAAGCTTGATTCAGATACCTAAACACAGGTTTCCACCACCATTTACAATGCTCAGAAGTGTCCAAGAATATTTTAGTTACCTACCTGCTACCAGGCAGCTGACAAACAGTGCAAAAGACTTCTGGGAAGCCCATCTCTTCAGATTGGTATCTGGCAAGAGGGATGCAGGGAGAGATCTGGTATGGCATGAGACACCTTTCTACAAGTGATCAACTGTTTTCCTCTCATGTGGTTAAGAAATACTAGATGATTTGATGAAAAACCTTTTCATGAACATTTCATTTATACTACATATGGGGTTTTTTTGCAATGCCATTTTGCTTAAGTGTATCTAGGATGAAATTACATAAAATAAGGGCACAAACAATAATATGAGTGATCAGATTTATTTAATAAATAAATTTATTCCAAATCAAAAGCTAGTGAAAACTTTTTATAACTACTGACAATTCAGAGACATAAATGCGTATATGGATTGAACCACTTCTTTTCTCTATTGGGAACTCCTTGTCTTCTATGGCATATTAGGTGTGTCTTTAGATGCTGACAAAAACCTAGGTTAAATCTTTCACGAATATGTATCTGCAGACATTTGAAGAAGAGTATGTACAAGAGAACAGTACAATAGTGTGCCTTTTTTACAAATTTACATTGCTTGTATGAATGTTATAAATGTATGCTGTGTGTTACATGTATATTTTAACTAGATTTTTTCACATGAGCACCACAAAAAGACTAAAGAACTATAGCAGCTTACACGTCATAAGGCAATGTCTTTGTGCAGGAATGTTATCTAAAAGCAACTTTAAAAACAGATGTAAGAGCAAATCTTTCTTAAAAAATAACATCACATTAATTTGTAGTTATTAATAACACCTTTTTACCATTTATGCTGAAACAGATTGAAAATTGTATTTTAAAACATTTTTCTTATCCATCTGCAAGTTACAATTTTACTGCATTTTATGTCAGAAAACCTAGCTTCATTCTTAAGAGAAAATGGACACTATGACAGCCTAATGCTTCTTTTATTGAAGTCTATAACTATGCCATAGTTCTAAGACCATTCAAACAACTATTAGTTACAAAGACAGCTAAATTCCTAGCTGGAATTTAAAAGCAACCAAACCACAGAAAAAACAACAAAAAAGCTTCAGTGGGAAACAAACTAAGTACTTAAAATAGTTATTTGAAATTCTGTATATTGGATTAGAAAATTATTTTTCTTCTACCACTTAAAAAAAAATAAATCAGAAAATCACAGTATATATAATAATGGCTCCTGACTTGAGATCTCAGTGCTTGGATATATCTTGGGTGTGTCTAAAAATGTAGACATTATTTGTAAACCTATTATCACTACCTTCATCATCCCTAGTGTAATTTCAGACAGTGTTTTTGAGGTCTGATCGTGATGACCATAAAATACTACCTCTCAAAGATCTTACTTATGTTTACTTCTTAGGAAATCTGAAAAAGAAACCAAAACCAAAACACGACACTGTCAGATCAGGATTTTCTGTCTGTCTGTGAAAGAAGACAGAGAATAAGACTTTTTTCCCAATAAGTTTTTGTTAAAATTCATTTAAATTATCTTTCAAACTTCAAAATGCTCATTAAATTCTAATATGTTTCTTCAAATTAGATACACAGCTGTGAAAAAAATTACCTGTCTGCAGCTTATATTGCTGTGTGATTCATCTACATACTGACAATGTAGGTTGCCTGAAGAGCTCAAGAAGGTAAAAGGTGATGTTTTATATAGAAGATGATGGCCAGCATAACAGACTTTGAGATAAAGTCCTTCCTTCTTCATATTCCATCCTCTCATGGGCCTGAACAGGGGAATCTTCATTTAGTACTTCTTTAAATAGCTTGATATATTCCTCAATAATTTTTTTTAGAGAAGCTGGATGATGCATGGAGGCAAATGTGTACTTAACCCTGTCTTTATGAAGTACTCTGAAGAGCTCATGACCTGTGAAAGGGAACGCTAATATAGGAAATGCAAGGATGGTGGTACATAGTAGATCATCTGTCTTGTTTGCCTGATATAACATATGCTGACAGCCAAAACACTGAAAAAGTTAGTGGTGCTCCTGCAATTTGTTTGCTACACAGTTTGCTTGAGACATCATAAAAGCATCTATAAAATAGTTATTGCTGGAAATATTTGTTGAACTTGATAAACAGGAAAACCAAGTGGCCTTTTAACAATGACACTTAAAGAAAGTTTGCCCACCATGCTATGCCTGTTTATTTTCCTCAATCATTTAGCTGTTATTTGTATGACTGAAGTTGCCCTGTCGTGTGATGGTTTTAGGCAAGGGGCAATATATATATATATAAAAATATATAAATATGTAAACAAACACATGTCCATCTTTCCCACTGGAAGCTCCTGTGCTTTATATTTCATTAGGGTAAAAACCCTAATGAAATATACTCACAATGACAGTTGTGTCTCATTTATAGCTCCTTCTTAGGAAGATTAACTCTGAAAACTGAAAATTATGAAAGTGGACTAATAAAGATGACCAAATAAAAGATAATATTTTTTTTCAGACTACACTTTCAATTCCTTAATTTTTTTTAAATTCTAATTAAAAATCCTTGTCTCAATATCTGCCGTTTAGATAGCCTTCGTGTTTTTCCTATATTTCTTTTCCTATCACTTAACTAAATAGTGTTATGTTAAAAGCCCTATAATTTCTCCCTGGAATTTTATACTCCTACATGTTCTCTCTAACATTTTTCAGTGGCAATATATGTGCTTTCTTTTAAAGGGAATGTAAGCACTTTTCCCTGAAGGGCTCATTGCAATCTGCATTTATACTCGGTTATATAACAAAAGATCTTTGATTAATTATTCAGAGCCAGTAGTATATTTTTTTGGATGACAATCCATTTCGTGGTTGGTTAGTGCAACCCAGGCTTCTGATTCTTTTCCGTATCCCCAGAAAAACCTTCTGAGTCTGTGCATGTTGTTGTGTTTACTTACACGTCAGAACCCTATGTTGAAGAATATGTGGGATATTTAAGATTGGGCTTGGAGGGTTACTTTTTAAATTTTCTCCAGTACAGAAAGAGAAGCACTGAGGCAGTTTTTCTTAAATGGCTGAGGTATGTTAACAGGTATTGTAATGGTTGTGCTTTTGCTCTTCAGATGTTCAATGCTTTATTTTCTTTTGCAACTCTATCCTATCTCAGTATCTACTTGCATCCTAGTGGAAATTATATTCTTTCTGAATAACCGCCTCTTGGACCTCTACTGTAATCTCGTTTTCTCTCCCAGTGATGTGTCCGCCCACTTCGTATTATTTCATCTGCTTGCACATCAAGATAGAGTTTTATGACACACAAATTAAAATAGTGCTGTATTTAGATATGTTGATTCCTTATATGTCAAGTTAAATTTTCTGTTTCTTCCAAAGAAGGATAAAAATGAGTGGTAGACATAAGGAACACAAGGATTAAATTATAGCGATACTTGAAATACTGGTTCTAAACAAGAAAGAGAAGGATTTGTCACAGTGTTCTCCTGTCTACCTGTCAGGGAGGTCACCGAATCAGGACAACCTGTAATATCCTATCCAATAGCTTTCCTGCATAATTCCCCTAAATTTCTTCCTCGTATTTTCTGTTGGAAAAAAGAAAATCATCATAATTGTTTGATTCCTTTTAAATATCATCACATGTATTTTTTTAATAGTAAATGCATTATAAACACAATATATTAAAAAAAACAGTGGTAAAATATTCAAGCAGCCAGCAAGCATGTGCAAGAAAGAAAAGAGCAAAACAAATGCTGGTCATTCTGAAATTGTGACTCATGGATGTGCTGAATACTCTTTTTGGGAGCCTTACCTTCTGTCTTTTCTGAATGTAAAGGTACATTAACTCATGGCTTATGAGGACCTTTTTACAAATCTGCAAACATTGTGAGAACCATGAAAACACAAGACAAGTTTAGCCAGAGTTTATGAGCTTGCCTATGTTCTCGTTGACTACTATGAGTATTTCTCTATTCATCACTACTTTATAGCCATAACTTCACATTGTGTCCTGGGTTAAGAGGGAGAGAGTTAATGTTTTTTCCTTCTCTTCATAAATAGCTAGCAAGAAGCTATGTTTTGGATTCCTGCTTAGGAGAAGTTGATAAGACCCAATGTTTTGTTCTGCTGCCAAGGTCGGCAGACAAGCAAAGAGACACAGTCCAGCTGCTAGCCTGGGATTTGCTCTTAGGTTAAGATTGAGAACCAGACTGACCAATTGTTTATTCCATCCCATGCACGTCATACCCAGTATATAGGTGAGG
>WKFP01013841.1:326344-349969 GCA_011057875.1 Pterocles orientalis
GGGCGGCAGTATCACTGTGTATCACATTGTATATTTGTATATAGTATTATTTTCAATATTATTTAGTTTAGTTATTAAATTGTCCTTATCTCAACCCACGAGTCTTCTTTCCATTTACCTCTCTAATTCTCTCCCCTATAATTGGGTAGGGGCAGGGACTGTGTGAGCAGGTGTGTGTGGTTTGGCCCCCAGCCAAGGCCTAACCCATCACACATTGCTAGTGAAAAATAGTTACAATTCACTGTATTCACAGCTTTTATAACTGGGAGCTTGCCCACAGCCACAGTCACTTCATTTTGATGGTTTGGCCATGAAGGTTAGGGAACTTGAATATACTAATTTTTCCAAGTAGACTTTCAGTGCAGACAGATTAAGTAGTCCAAGTCAACACAGAGTTGTCTTCTTACTCTTACAGTGAAGAAAGTATTCAAGAAGTTGCTGTCACTAATGGTGCTTTCATATTTATAGAAGTGTTTTGTCCAGTCAAAGGTATGGAATCTGCTTTGCTACACATGGTCAAGAGAGGAACTTTGAGAAGTTCCCATTGAGTGCTTGTAAACATTAATCAGTTTGTAAGCATTTCTCTGCTTATGAAGGGGCACGGTTTAAAAAGACTGTGAAAGGAAGATGTCTATGCAGTTAAAAATTTTGAGGGAGTTGCAAGAGGCAGGAATCAGAGAAGACAACTTCTGATCTGTGGGGACAAGTACTTAGAGATTAGGAATTCTCCACTCGGTTTTGCAGTGCTATATTGATGACCTTTCATCAATTAAAAAAATAAATTTTCAACTTCAGAAGACTGTAAAAAATGGACACTTGTCACAGACTAATAGTTAGAGACTAAACAGACACCTGTCCTAATTTTTCTGAATGGAATAATCAAAAATATTAGAATGGCATTGTTGGTCAGAGTAACGTCATTTCAACTATCTCTTTTTCAAACCATCAGATGCAATTTATAAGATCTACTATACGTAATCCCAAAAGGATATACCTACACAGAAAAGTGTAGTCTGTTCTAAAAATGTTCTTTTTTTGGGTTATTCTCAACTGTAATTGAAATATACTGAGAATACACCAAATCAATCACACAAACTGCAGTGTGAATAGTCTGCTCATTAACTGATTACTTGTTTTTCTCTCAGGTCATGAATGCTGGTGAAATAAATTGTTCAATCTAGCCAGGTTTGCAGATTGTTTAATAGTGATCACTATTTAAATCACTACCTCAGAGGAGCTCTAGATTTTGCTGTAACACAAGACATGCAGGACCCAAGGCAAACCTCTGTGTATGTATACATCACATGATTCTCCAAATGCCTGAAAGAACAAGGCATCACTTTCTTCTCTTTAAATCCAGTGGAGAGGTAGGTAGGGAAGGTTGGCAGCCTTACTTTCTTGCAGGGAAGAGCAAGTCAAAAAGTTAATCTAAATTTATGCCGAAGGCTTGATCCTTTATAGGACTGGTTCTTATTTAGCCACATTGGTTAGTCTTGATTTTGTTTAGTTTTTTATCAGTGTGTTTCAGTTTTTCTTTATTCCTTTATTCTTCTATTTATCTGGTACATATTTTAATTCACTGTGTGTTCACTGTGTACATCCAAAATGATAAGTGGGTTTTTATTGGCATGACTCAAAAAATGAAGAAAAGTTTGTCAAAGCCAACCAGAAGGTGCCTAAGCATACTGAGAATGCTGCATCTTAACTCTTCTTCTCCTTATAATACATACTTTAAAGCCCAAGATCATAAGCAATATAAATTTAAGTGCTACAGAGGAATATGAGGTCACTCTATGGCTGCAAAAATATCTTAGATCCAGTAATGCTTCTAGTAAATCTTCGCAATGAAAGTATTGGGATGAGATTTGCTATAAATGTGAAAAAAACCTCAACCCCAAAGCTATATAAAAAAAGACTGGAAACTGGCTTCACAATTCCTATGACATGTCAGAAGTTTTCAGCAACAGTATTTTGAAGGTCCTGTGCCTCCCCACATAAGCTCCCCTTCCGACACCGTATCTCCTACCAGTATAAGCCCCACAGAAAGAAAGGTTATCATTTTCCTTGCTAAGTGACTGTACATGATATACGTGGAAGATTTGATTTCAATAGTTTTGAACAGCACTATACATAGCTTAGGAAAAAACAGTTTTATGACTGCTATCTAATTTGCACCAAGAAGCTGATATCCTCATTAGAATACTGGGAAATTCTTTGGTTTGACTTATTAATTTACTCTGGCAGCCAGAGGTCACCAAGTGTTTAAGGTCAAAAAGAAGGGTGATATAGCAGGATTTTTGGTGGCTGTGGAAAAATCAGGCCACGAATTCAGCAGTAAAGCTGTTTGACACAGTGAGAGGGGTTTTTGAAGTAATCTCTAAACCTACTTTTGTCTACTACAAAATAGAGCAGCAGATTTCTTCAGCCAAAGGAACTGTTCCCTTCACAGGAAACTTGTCTCCCCTTTCTCTACAATGTCTTTCTGTAAAATACATGCTAAAGTCATGGGCCTTGATCTTGAGTAGTTAAGTTGTTCATTGGCCTGATGCACCTCGTCTGGTTCTGGTCTGAGCATGGCGACTGGTACAACTACACTGAACTCTCACAGTTGCAAAGACCGTTGCAAATTCATAACTCTACTCTCTATGTTAACATTTTAGCTCTTGGGCTTTGCCTTTTCACTTGCAGAATTTTATTGCATACATTTCTTTAAGAAATTAAAATTAATTACATGACATATTATTAATTAATTGCAGATACATACACTGAAACCACGTTTTGTCTGTATTAGCAAATAGGGTGCATTGAAGCTTTATTTTCTGTCCCTGAGGTGAAATATTTTGGAAGAACTAAGTTCTCTTGTGCTTGAAAATGGCATGGACACATCCAAACTGAACATTGAGAATGGTTCCTGACCCAGACCCAAAGAGTACTGGAACAGGACTACTTGGTGTGTCCAAAACTGCACCAGGAACTGTGCTAATGTTTTAACAATGTGGATGATTTCAGAATAACCTACAAGATATTGTCTAAAACCCGGCGTTGTTTATTTTATGTTGCTCTAGAGGTAGAAGGCAGAATTTAGGCCTCCTTGATTAGTTCACAAGTAAATATCCCTTTGGTGAAAATACCATACAGGTATATGCATGTGGAAAACTGCACTATGCATAAGACCATGTTCAGTACCATCACCCTTATGAAACTTTATGGGAACTTAAGCTTTTTGAAGAAATTTCTGTACCTTTTGATTTCATGGGATATCATAACTGTATTTGTGCTACACTTCTGTGTGTGTATTTAAACATCTAATTCACCAAACAAGTCACAGAAATAAATTATTATGCATAAACATACAGGTACATTTTGAACCATATTTTTTAAAAACCTTGTCTGTTGTCTGGCAATGTTGAAGAGGTTCATTAATTCACAGTCCTAGTTCAGATAAAAATAATATTTAGATGAAACAGATACGTATTCGCACTTTTCCAGTCCTCTTATGTTGTAGGGACTTCTGCAAGTTTATTCTGCATAGTCTACTTGCCCTGAAGCTTCCTTGGGAGTAAAGTGGAGAAATTGTAAGGGACAGATTACAAAAGATTGTCTTTGTCAAAGTCTAGGTCTTACCCATGAATCTGCTCACTGTATTTCAAACAGACCCTTATTTTAACACAGATAAAAATGTCATGAAAAAGAGAGCAAACATCAAATGGATCTGCACAAAGCTATCAGCTGGGGAGAGATCAGAACCTGATCTTCAAGAGTAGTGTAATGCATGGTTTTGTTTTCAATTGCTAAATTTATGTAACTATACTTACTCACTAAAGCAGGTTCACACAAAATCAACCATCAGGAATAATTATAATTCTGAATAATTTCAGATCTTTTTCTTTAATAGATATCTTTGATAATTGCTTAAATTTACAATCCAAAATTGAACAACCTCATTTCATACACTTCTCAGCTGCTTTAACTATACAACTTTCTCCCACGTTCAGTAGAATGAATTAACCAGTATCTAATCTCTCGTCTGTGGATTATGGCTTACATTCATAAGAGCCTTGCCCCGCTGCCATACCTTGTAAGAACGTTTATGTAATTACTACTAATTACTCTGGAGCAGCAAAGGGATACAAAGGAGAAAGCACTTGTGAGAGAGCTCCACATATGTATACTCAAGCCTGTGAGGACTACAGTTGAGGATAAGAATTCCCAAGTCCATTGGGAATTTTAGAAGAGTTTTTAAACCATAAAAACCATAAAAAATTATTTACATAGCTTTTATTCTACAGTTTATGGTGCATCTTAAAACTCACCATTTCAAAGAGGAGGTGTGCTGGTACTGAGAGATAATCTGTAAAGAAATATATTTTTTTTCAGATTACAAAAGCAGCTCTAACTGATTATGAAGTGGCTGTTTTAAGTTATTATAACGCTCACCAGTGCTGCTGGTTTGACTCACAATCTGCTAAAGGAGGCTGAAAAACTCCAGTGCACTACAATGAGTTTTGTTTCAAATAAGAATGCTTCAAAGAACTGACTTGTGGTTAAATATTGTTAGGTCCTGCACTTCTTTCTAGCTGTTTAAAAAACTTTCAGAAAAGTTCTGTGCATTTAGGTAAACTTTTGGTTATCCTCAGAGGTTGCTGATCATTCAGACATAATGAATAAGATTTGTACTGTTCAGTCAATTTAACATTGTGGCTGCAACTGCCCTGAGCGCAGTCAGTGCTGGTAAGAAAATCTGCTTAAAAAGTCTGAGCAGGTAGTATTTGCTTATCTTGTTCTGTTGCAGTTGTAGCAGAACAGCCACACTAGATGATACCAATGCTGTATGTCAAGTTCTTGCATCTGAGAGAGGCCTGATGGATCCTCTGGTGTGGGCCTTCAGAAAGGTAAGAAGCCATGTTTTACAACAGTGGTGACATGGCACTTACTGCTTCCTCTACCCAAGTGTTTCCAGGCAGGCATGTTTCGAAAAACCTACATATTCAGGAAGAAGTGATTACTTTTTCCCCCTTCAGATGCCTAGGAAAAGCAGAGTATACAAACAGGGCAAATACAGAATAAGAACTTCTGACACAGCAGTGTGGAAGTATTTTCTGAGTCATACAGAATAACACCTCTTTTTGGTTTGTTTTTTTTTTTTGGTTGGTTGGTTGCTTGGTTTTTTAGTGGTCCTTTCATATTTCTAGTCACGTTTTGACTCAATTTATATCTTTTGCCTCCACAACATCCTGTGGTGATGATTCCTACAACTGAATTATGCACTGTGTGAAAAAGCACTTCCCTTCGTTTGTTGAAAGTTTTCTGCATGATAATTTCATGTAGAGCCCTTTGTTCTTGTCTTACAAAAATAGTGCCTAATTGCTCCCTAACCTCCTTATTAATAGCTTTTATAATTTTGTACTTAAACAATATATCCCTTCGGGAACTTTTTCTCTAAGATGAAGATTCCTAATCTAACATCCCCTTCTACAGAAGTACTTCTAGCTTTGATTATTCCCTGTCTCATTTCGGTTTTAGTATACTCTTTTGCGGATGGGGACACCAGAAGTGCAAGTAATAGTAAGCATATGGTCAGCTTTCAGTGCACTGAGCACCAAAAATGAGTTAAACAGCTAACTTGTGTGTCTGCACTATGAATGTATTGAAGCGTTTTGCTATGGCTTTGGAACTATTCAGCAAGTTTTCTATTTCAGATCCTTTGAAGCTCACTTTGACATGAATACAAGGCTTCTCAACCTAGAAATCTCTACTGCCTGCCTGAGTCTTTGCTCTGAAGAATTTCCATGGTATTAGCTGCTATGAAGGAAGGAAGGAAAACTGTGAGATAAATATAAATGTGTTTTACTCTGATATCCACATTGTTTTAGAGTAGTTCCCCAGGCTATTCACTGGTAAAATCTTATCTTAATTGATAGGAAAAAATAGAGAAATACTAAAATAGTGGACTAGTTTTATGGAAGATGATGATTTTAGATTTTGCAATTGCCGTGACAGCCATTGGCTTATTTTCTTTTAGCTTAAATTTGGTCTTTGAAGTAGTCCATCATCATCTGGGTGAGTTTTAAAGATAAGATCTGGACTTTCCTGCTTGAAGCATGTTCTGTTTATTTGAACTCATGCTAGCATTCCATTCTGTGCCCTCTGCTTCATATATTCATTCCATTGTCCCGTCGTGGTGGTTGAAAAAATATTTTTCCCAAAAGTTAGAAGGAAGCCCATGTGAATATCACAAAGACACATGGCAATATAATAATTAAGGATCTCTGTGGTCTGTGAGTTTACATATGTTTGTCAGCATTTGTCACTTCTGAGTGACATTTGAGTGACTCTAGGTGGAAAGTATTGAATTGTCCAGAGGAACAGTTCTTTCCTGAAGACAGTTCTGTTGGACAGCAATGCTACCTAGGATTCAAGACAGAGGCTTGAAACAAACAGAACAAGAAATTGCTTCAGTGAAATTTTAGAGAATAAGAAATGTAAAGTCATCTGATTATTACCTGGAAGAAATATTAATAGGTTGTCCTTATTCTAGTTGCTGTCTTTGGTAATATACCTATAAACCCAAGAGACACATGGATCTGATGAAACCAGGATATAGAACTGCATTATCTCCTAAACTAAAGCCAAAAGTTATGTCACCATTGGCATCAGAATCTTTGTGTGTTTATACAGGGATCGTAGAAAAGCTGCAACTTTGTGAAATGGTTGAGTTCCTTTGGAACAAAGGGGCAGTATCGCTAGATGTTCTCTGATTCTCTTCTAAAGGGATTCCACTAAAAACCTGTGAAATCGATTAAGAAATATCTCACAACTTGTGAGGCTGCCAACCATTACAGGAACTTTGAGTAATTTTTTTGAAACCTCTTGATGGATTAAAAATTTTTATTTAAACTACAAGATCCAAAGACCCTTTCAGATTTTTGAAGCTATTTGTTGTAAATATCATTACAACAGTCAGGCACAATGGGAGAAGGCACTATAAGCATAATAGTTACCAGATGACTCTTGCGATTTAATTATAGGAAATGACATCATATATCTCACTGTAGTCATTGGGCTTCTGCTATGAATTATAATGTCAATTGGACTGTATTTAACTACTATCCTTGTATCACAGTCTTGTTTTTAATGACTCCCTTTGTGGGAGTTGAAGTCCTTTCTTTTAATAAAACTATTTCACATTTTGTCCTCGCCAATGTCAGTTTAAAAGAAATGAATATTTCCTATCTGTCTTGTTAAGGGAGATGACCTGTCCAACCTCTCAATAGAAGGTTTGGATTCCCATTAAAAGTTTTCATTTCTCTCCTTTCCTTTCAGTTAGTGTGTGTGCTGTATCTTTTGTAGAAACTTTTTCAAAAAATAAATGATCCAGTCAGAAGTAAAGATGATTTTGCCCCAAAACTTTAAATTTGTTACTGCGTGATACTGCTAGATCAATATTTGCATTACATAAGGTGAACTGGTTGGACAAAAGGAGAAGAACAAGATAAAGGATGGTTACTACTGCTTGAACAAAAGCTAGCCTTTAGGTCCTAGAACTGTTAGTTAACATGTAGAAACAGGTAGAAAAATGGTGTATTTGGTGGTAATTTATCTTTCAGGATGAGTGCTGCTATCAGTTTTCCCGATTAAAAAGAAAGCTAAAGGCATATTTTTGCTAAGCAGAATGTTTGAATTGTTTGATAGAACTGATATTGGTTAGCAGTGCCGTTCTGGTTTAAGTGGCAACAATAATAAAGTGTGATAATGTAATAAATATTATTTAAATCTGTCAAAAATGATTTTTCTGGTCAATTAAAATTATACTCTAGTGTAATGGCCGATATCACTAGCAAATATTAGGTAAATATAGATTAGAAGAAATAGACTAAAAGGCACGTTGAAGATGGCTCTTCCCCTGGAATATCTTTCTTCCAGTCTTTATCCTTATTAGTGCAGGTAAAATGAACAATTAACGTGTTGTTAGCCATAGTGAATGTTAATTCTGCCTCCTGCTTTCTGCTTAAGAAAACTGATGGTTTTTGGAATAATTTTAACATAGCTGATAAAAAAATTAAAAAAAAAAATCAAAAACTGTTAAGTACTACATATTAAGTAAGTCTAGTTTACTCTGGTGAATAAAGACAGTCTTTACCTTTTTTTTAGGATAATAACAGCTCTGGCCAGAGGCAGATTACAGAGTACCATCAAATCTGTGGCTTCTGAGTACAGGCAGCAAATGACAAACTGATGTCAAAACAATTTAAAAAATCATTATAAAAATAATTTAAATAAAAGTAATTCTAACTTAAATTAAAATATAATAATAAAGATGTCAAAAGAATAGAAAATTATAATTGGGCAACAACAGAAATTAACAAAAAAACAGCTAACCTTCCATTGCATTTGTTGTAGCAGCAGAATAAATTCATACTTTTCTAGCCGGAATCACATTGGACTGCATCACAGTCTCACAAAGAGATCTGGAAAAGATATTTTTAGACAAATGTAAAGTTTTTATCTTCCTAAAAAAATCAGCAAACTTCAGTGTATCATTTTGGATAGATATTCTGAGGCCTAGAGGGGTGAGAAGAATGCTGAGTTTTCGTAAGGAATAATGTCAGTGTCAGTAACCACTTTTATCCACCGTGTCATAGGATACCTACACTACTTTTGCTTCATATGTCTGTGTTTTTGATGCTTATATTTATTATTTCCCAAACTACTCAGTTTCATATCAGTCTGCCTGAAAAGCCAATGAAGCTTTCTTTCAAGAGGAATCAGGCTTTCTGAAGTAAGCCTTCCTCAAACCTTCCTGTGAAAGTTCACCTTTGTGTAGAAAACAAAACTGCTCGCTGAGACACAGATTAAAAGAAAATATTTTCTTGCTTTAGGAGTTAAGACATTTTCACAGGACTTGCATATTTTGTATGCTAATCTGTCCTGCAGCATTAGTCTGCCATTTCCTGTGTGAAAGGTCTGACTGCAGAGTCTTGTAATTCTGTTTTTATTTTATTTTCCTTTTGCAAAAAGATGACTGTCAGACTGTGCAAACTCAAAGCATCAGAGTAACATTCTTAAACAAGGTCAATCCCAGAAAAGCAGCTTCCTAGGATTCAAAAAATGGTAACAAATTACTGAAGCATGATTTTCCTCTCATGAAGGAGAGAAAAATAGGTATCAGTATAACAATTTCCTGCATTTTCTAATAATATGACTTTTAACAAAGACAATTTCAAATAGTTTCACCAGGTGTATAAGTAGGGTTTAATGATCTGTAGCTGCCTGGATCATTTTTAACAGCATTTTAAAATGCAGTTACAACACTTACTTCACTTCTTCAGGATATTAGCTGATTTTAATATGAAATTGAATATTTTTAGCAGCTGAACAACCTCTTCCCTCCACTTAGGCAGAAACTAAGTGGGAGGAAAAAACCCAAAATGTTACCAAGGTTTGATAATATATTTATCAACTTGCATCAACAGTTTTTATTTTAATTCTTTTATAATCTTTCTTCTTCATTATTAGAAAAGGAGTCAAGGATAAGCACCTCCTTAAACATTGTACATAGTAAAATTCAGCTTCTTATTTATATTGTGCTTTTTCTTAATTACTTCCTTTCTCCCACTATTTCTTTGGCAGACCTGCTAACTTTCTCTCAGGACTCCCCCTTCTGATACAGATTAAGAATTTCTGATTTGATGCTTGTGTTATCTGTTTGATATTTGGTTTCATCTTACCCTTCTCGTCTTCTTTCCTGCATGTCAAGTGCCAAGGGCATGGTTTGATTGTTCTGCACTTTAGCATAATGGCTACTGGAGGTGTTTTCAAACCAGGAGATTTTAGACCATCCTTGAGGCTGTGCTAAACTCCGCCAGAGGCTGTAATGGCCCTCGTATTGTCAAGGGATCATCAAGATTACTGAAAGACGTCTTTGTCTTTCATACTTCTTCTTTTCTGTACTATGCAGATTTCTATTACAGATGAAGAACTAGCAGCTAGTATATTACATCATGCTGAAACGGGATAATACAGATTTTTCTCCTACAACATTTAAGACACTAATCCAGAATGAACAGAAATATTTAAGCAATAGTTTAATAATTCTGTCTGGACCATTGGCCCTCCTTAAAGGGGTAATTTTCTTGTAGATATTAAGCTATCAAAGCATGGGCCGTCTCCAGTAGCACAAAGGACTTAACTGGTACTTTGCAGACCATGAATATTCTTTAATAGCAGTATGTTGTGAAGGGAAAAGTTAACAAACAGATATGCACTACAGGTGTGCTCTACAAAGTGTCTGGACTCTCTGAGGTATCACAAAATGCTTGAGATTGGAAGGGAAATCTGGAGGCCATCTGATCTACTCTTGTGACTCAAGCAGGACCACCTAGAGCCAGTTGCCCAGGACCATGTGTAGATCGCTTTTTAATATCTCCAAGAAGGGAGACTCCAGAAACTGTTTGGGCAACCTATGCCAGTACTCAGTTGTCCTCAAAGTGAAAAAGTGTTTCTTGCTGTTCAGAGGGAACCTCTTGTGTTTCAGTTTGTGCTCATTGTCTCTTGTCCCATCACTGGGCACCACTGGCAGCATGGCTCTCTCATCTTTATACCCTCATGTTTGATATTTGTACACACTGATGAGATTCCCGCCCTGAGTCTTCTCTTCTCTAGAGTCAGTCTCTCAGCCTTTCCTCATACGAGAGATGCTCCAGTTCCTTACCTATCTAAGTGATTCTTCTCTGGACCTCGTCAACTTCTCTATGAGGATCTTACAGAAGACAGTATTAAAAGTGTTATTGAATTCCAGGTAAACAACATCCACTGCTCTTCCCTCATCTACCAGGCCAGTCATTTCATTGTACAAGGTCATTAGCTTGGTCAAGTATTACTTCCTTTCGGTGAAGCCATCCTAACTACTCCTGATGACATTCTCCTTCATGTGCATGGAAATGGTTTGCAAGATTAGCTGCTCCGTCACCTCTTCAGGGACTGAAGTCAGATCAACTGGCCTATAGTTCTATCAGTCTTCCTTCTTGACCTTCTTGAAGATAGGAGTGACATTTGCTCTCTTCCAACGGCCATAAACCTCTCCCAGTAATCATGACCATACATACTCTTCCACCAAGGGTTAACTTTTTCTTGCTCCAGACTTTCCTCCTGGTCTCCGCAAAAATCTTTTAACTCTAGGCATTTTCCGGAGGCATAAAGATTTGAGTCCTCTGCAAAGGTGCTGCTGCAACACCCTTCCCTCTCAAAACTTACCTTTGGTGTAAAGCAGAGTCAGAGAATCATAAAATGGTTGAAGTTGAAAGAGAGCTCTGGAGGTCTAACAACCCTGTTCAAAAAGGGCCACCCAGAGCTGCTTGCCTAAGACTATGTCCAGACGTGTTTGAGTATCTCCAAGCATGGAGACTCCACAACCTGTCTGGGCAACCTGTGCCAGGGTTCAGTCACCCTCACAGTTTCCAGATATTCAGAGATAACTTTCTGTGTTTCACTTTGTGTCCATTGCTTTTTGTCCAATCACTGGGCACCGCTGAGGAGAGCTTGGCTCCATCCTCTTTACACTGTCCCTGTAGCTATTTGTGCACCATGTTAAGATCCTCCCCTGAACCTTCTCCCAGCTAAACTGTCCCAGCTTTCTCAGCCTTTCTTCACAGGAGAAATGTTCCAGGCCCTTAATCATCTTTGTGACCCTCCGTTGGACTCTCTAAAGTATGTTTATGTCTCTCTTCTACTGAGGAGCCACACAGTACTTCAGCTATGATCTCATCAGTGCTAAGTAGAGGGGAAGGACTATGTCCCTCCACCTGCAGGCAATACTTTGCCTAGTGGAGGCCAGCTTTTTTTAGAGCAAGGGAACACGGCTAATGCTCAAGTCGGGGTCGACCGGTAACCACAAGCCTTTTTCTGCCAATTCCACACCATATATTAGTGCATGGAGTTGTTCCTCCCCATGTGCAGGACTTTGTGTTTCCTCTTGTTGAGCTGCATGCGGTTCCTGTCAGCCCATATTACCAGCCTGCTGAGGTCTCGGTGGGTGGCAACACAACCCTCTGGCTTATCAACCACTGCTCCCAGTTTTGTGTCTCTTGCTGAAGTGGTAGATCTTGTCCATAACTATAATGAAGAGGCTGAACAGGACCGGACCCAGTATTGACCCCTGGGGTACACCATTAGTTACTGGCCTATAACAAGACTTGTGCCACTGGTCACCACCCTCTGGGCTGAGCCATTCAGCTGGATTTCAACCCACCTCACTGTCTGTACATCCAGTCCATACATTAACAGCTTCTCTATGACAATCTTGTAGGAGACAGTGTCAAAGGCCTTCCTGAATTCCAGGTAGACAGTATCCACTGCTCTCCCTTCATCTACCAGGCCACTAGAAAAATATCAAGTTTGTCATAGCAAAGTTTACCAGGTTGGAAGAGTAGGTCTTCCCCTTGGACAAGCCATACTAACTACTCCCGATGACCTTCTTGTCCTTCATGTGCATGGAAAAGTTTTCGCGGATTAGCTGCTTGTCATGGGTGCAGCAACTACACACCAGGTGCTTGCTTGCTGCCTTCCTTCCCCTCCCCCCCTTCCCAATGAGATGAGGGGAAAGAACTGAAAAGAAAAAAAACAACAAACAAAACCAAAAGATGGAACCTCATGAGTTGAGGTAACGACAGATTTAATAATGCAACACAAGAAAAAAGATAACAACAAAAACAACAACAACAATAATATCAATAGGAATACACAATGGAACGGCTCACCACGTGAAGCCTAACAGAATAGCCTGTTCCAAACTCGTGCTGCCAAAGCCCCCTCCACCTCTCTCAGCTAGATCCCCCCAATATCCCAGCCACGATGTCAGCATGGTATTGAATATCCCCTTGGCTATTCCCACCTCCTAGCTTCAGTGAAAACTAACCCTATCCCAGCTGAACCCAGGACACTGCTCTGTCACCTCTTCAGGGACTGAAGTCAAATCGACTGGCCTGTAGTTCTATCAGTCCTCCTTCTTGACCTTCTTAAAGATAGGAGTGACATTTGCTCTCTTCCAGTGGCCAGAAACCTCTCCCAGTCATCATGACCATACAAAGATAATTAAGAGTGACTTCACAATGACAACAGCCAGCTCCCTTGGCACTTGTGGGTGTGTCTCACTGGGACTCACGGACTTACGTATGTCCGATTTTTAATGTGTTCTCTAACCTGATACTCTTCCATCAAGGGTTAAATTTTCCTTGCTCCAGAGTTTCCTCCTGGTCTCTGCAGGCTGGAATTCCTGAAGGCAGGCCTTGCTAGCAAAGTCTGAGACAAATAAGACATTTAGGACGTCAGTTTTTTCCATGTCCTGTGTCATTAGGGCTCCTGCTCCCTTTGGCAGCAGGCCACGTTTTCTCTAGTTTTCCTTTTGTCATCTTTGTTTTTGTAGAACCGCTTCTACATGCTTGCCCTTGATGACCCTTGGCAAGCCCAACTCAATTTGGGCTTTAGCTTTTCTAACTTCATCCTTGGATGCTCAGCCAGTGTCTCTGTATTCCTCCTAGGTTACCTTTCTCTTCTGTTAACTGTTCCACCTTATGTATGCTTCCTTTTTGTCTTTGAGTTTGACTAGGAGCTCCTTGTTCGTCCATGCATGCCTCCTAGGACTTTTAGCTGCCTTCCTGCACATTGAGATGCTCCAGTCTTGATCCTGAAGAAAGTGATGCTTGAATATTAGCCAGGTGTTAACCGTACCTGTTCCTGGTATCAATTCAAACTGGATGGGGAATTTGTTCATCTTAGCACCTTTACTCTCAGAGAACAAATACAACCAATATAAAATTACCTGGTTTCCTATACTATTTTTTGTACCACATGCAGAATCTTTTGGCTAGAAATCAGAACTTAATGACCACATAAAAACACAGAAAGTCCAAAAACCCAGATTCTTTAAGGTACAATGTTGTGTCAGAGTACTTGCATAGGTAAGTATGAGATGCAATAGCCTCAGCTTGGATCCAGTTCACAAAGATAAATTTTGGGAACAAAAAAAATCCATTTTCTTTCAGGTTAAAGTTTAATCCAGAAATCACTGAGACTCATACATGTAGATCCGCAATATTACATTCAAAATTGCTACATCTCTTCTCAGAATTATTTTCAAAAATATTTTTCACTGAAAATAAGTCGTGAGCCACTTCTAATATTTTTCTATATGTCACTTTGGACATGAAAATATTTTTTACCATGTAATAATAGAAATGTACATTGCAAAGGATTATAGCTATAGAAGTTGATATATATTGAAGGTTAAATTGATGTTCTGGAATATTTTAACTGCTAGTTCTTCCTTTAAGGCAGTGAGAAAAAACCCTTTGTAGAGGGAAGAAAATATCTTTTATTATTTAGATCTCAGGTGTGAGAAGCACTCTGAATATATAAAGGCTTATCATGAAAAACAGTGACAGGAAACTTCTGCTGAATTCAAGTGACTGCAGTTTTCAACTTTGTACTTTATAAATATTTATCCTACTCCTTAAGTTCCTGCAGTTTATGAAATTCTTCAGACTTTTCCTGTCATGAGATTTCACTATTCAGCCTTTGTTAGCATGTCCTCTGAATCTTTCAGACTTTAGATAAACAATGTGAGTTTACCGCTTCAATACTAACTACATTCACATGCTTAAGAAAGCAAAAATAGCAACATTTTTAGGTATCTACCCTTCTTATTAACATTCAAGAAAATCAACATTTAAATAGCGTTAAGGTTGTGGCACAAAATAGCTAGAGTACGAATCCCCAACAATTTCTACAGCACCTAGTGCAGACATACATTAACACAAGAGGATATTTGCATCTTGTGAAGTTATCCTAAGACATTAAAAAGAAATGTTACTTTTAAGTTTTCATTCTTTTAAAAACACAGATTTTATAAAATATATTTATGTTATTTTTCTCTTGATAATTTTTTTCATATTGGGAAAAATGGAAAATGTCAAAATGATATTATCAATGGAATAAACACTCCTCAAAATAATTGACACAACTAAAGTATTAAGACATGCTACTTCAGAAAGGTGCAAGTCTTCAGTGACCTTTCTTATCTTAATTTCACTAAATATTTTTATTGACAAAACATTTTTTTAAACTCTGAGACCATAAAAAACCATATTTCCATTTCTGTGCTTATTTGTACATATTATCAATATTTAATTGGGACTATTTCACATTTTAGACACATGGAACAATAAAAGAAAGACTGCTTTGTACTAAGGGACAGCTTTAGTTTTCCTACTATTTTAAAACAAAGTTAACACAACATACATGACTTGAATTAGAAGTTTTTATGCAAACTTAACTGTATGCTAAGGTTTCTGCCTTTCCTCTCATCATTAGATGACAAATGGGCTATAGTACTGCAGTGGGTTAACCTTGGCTAGATGATAGGTACCCACCAGGCCCTTCTATCATTCCCCCTTCAGCAAACTAAAGGGGGAAAATAAGATGAAAAACTCATGGGTCAAGATAAAAGCAGTTTAATTAAAGCAAAGGGCAAGACCAGACACAGAAACAAAAGGTAAACAAAGACACTATTTTCTGCTTCCCCTCAGTAAGTGATGTCTGGCCACTTCCTGGGAAAGCAGAGCTTCAGTACATGTAGCAGCTGCTCCTAGAGACAAACATAGCAACAAATACCCCCCTCCTCCTCCCTTCCCTTGGCTTTTGTTGCTGAGCTGATGTCACGTGGTATGGAAAAGCCAATCGGGGTCAGCTGTCCCAGCTCCACCCCCTCCCAAGATGTGTTATAAACACCCTTCTAGCTGCCAGTGCAACTCTTGGCACTGTGAGGGCTGCTATAGGGATATTAACTCTATCTCAGCCAGACCCAATGCAAGTACTTATAGATTAAAATCAGAGTACTCATAAGTTAAAATTTTTGCTTCTTGTGAAAAGAATGGATTTGGCTAGGCTACTGGTTTCTACTTAATTTCATCACACTAAGGCTCATTTTAAAGTCATTTAATGAAGACACATGATGATGTGTTTGCTATCATTTATGGTAGTTTCAGCATAGTCTCGTGATTGCTTCAGTGCGACTAAGATTTTATACACGCTGCCTGAACCAAAGTGTAGGATATGCAGAACTGCAGTGTAGCAATACAAGACCACTAAAAAGAATGGTCTGGCAATTAACAAACAGGACAAAAAACATTAAGAGTTTAGACATTCTTTCATTTCCACTAGAAAAAAAGAGCTTCAAAATATTCCAGATAATGCTTTGTCTGACGTAAAATTATTCTTGGGGCTACTAAACAAATAATAATTTTAAAAGATAATATCAGCAATCTATGACATGTTTTGTCTCTCAAAAAAGTAACTGAAGCATATATTTATAAAACTTTGTGTTAGATCACAAATATACAGTTTTGTACCTTCAAGTATAAAAACACTTCTGCAATCTTAGGTTTTCTTAGGGGATGCCTTGGGAACAGCTTGAATGAGTTGTTCTTTTAACACAGCTGAGCAAATACAGTGCAAGATTTTCAACCAACATTTGATTGAATTTGCTTTGACAATACTTGCAACCCTTTGGTGATCTTTCTGCAGGAATGTTTGAAGGATTGAGTATTACTGGCAAGAGCATTAGCAGAAAGTAAATTTCAGAGATGCAAGTGAATATTTGCAAAGCCAGGGTTTTAGACAAATAGTTCCAAAAGCTTTACAAGTCCTAGAAAATTCTTTTTCAATTCCTCTAAGGAAAAAAAGAGAAAGTGATACAGCTGACATTTTAGAAACAAATGACCAGTAGGTTAGTGTTTTAGATGCTCATAACAAATGGCCCATGAACATGCAAGCTGCAGAGAACCATCCAAACCAAACAAAATAAAAAACAAAGCCCAAAATAGATCATTTGAATGTTTCTAAATATATGCAAGGATATGCTGGTTTGCTTGTTTATTTCTTTGTATGAAGCTACTCCACATGCAGACAATAGGCTAAATTTATTGAATAAATCCATTGTTGCAAAGTATTCACTAAACCCTAATCAATAATGCATTTTGTGGTGGATTCATCTGACAGATGCCACTATTACTAAAAGTAATATCTTGTAATAATGTTGTAGTACAACGTGAATCTTCATGAATAGTTGACTGTACAAAGTTTGCAATGGGAACATAGTTAATATTTGATGACATTAAATTGAAATCACTTTTATGATATAGGAGAAAGAATATGATCCAATTGATTCAATAAGGCTCTAAACACTTTTGAAGTGCAGAATGAAAACAAAAAAAGAGGTTCATAATGGCAAAAATACATTGAAAAATTAATAGTCATTTATTGAAATGTATTAGTGCACTTTTGTGGAGATCTAGTAGTATTCTCAACTACAACTGCATATTTAAATACCTCAGATAACTGAAACATCCTGAAAAAAAAATTAATATATTCTTTACTGTCAGTTGGCCTTATAGTTGAGAAATACATCTTCTAAGCAATATAATTTCGATGATATACTGTGTTAATACATCTTAAGAGCCATGTTGATTTTATGATGTACACACACCAATGACAGGCCAGCTGGTGGCAAGAAAAATTCATTTTGTAGTTGTTGTTCTGTTGTTTTGACAGATTATGTAAAGAGAATTATTTATGAATATAAAATAAATTTGAGCTTTCATTTTGAAAGTTATACCTACACTTTATACATTGGGCGGGGGGGGGAATAGAGAGAGATCTCTGAGAGGTTATAAAACACCTAAGAAATATGCTGTCTGTTTAGGGCTAGTTTCTATTCCATAATTTCTATTCTATTTCTATAGTTTCTATAGTAAACTATTTCTATAGTTTCTATAGTAAACTATTTCTATAGTTTCTATTCCATAATTCCCTTTAAGTCCTTTCACTCTTCTGGGCATTTGGACTATAGATATATAGACTATAGATATATAGACTATAGATATATGGACTATAGATATATAGACTATAGATATATTAAACAGACGTAGTTAAATTTTCAAAGTTGCTTTTATATCCCTAAATACTGATCATATCAGTGATGGAGAGAAGGATTTAAGAAAACTAGTTTGGGGAACAATCCACTGAATGGGTCCAATGCTTGTGCTGAGATACCAGTCTATCTGAATATTTAATGGGTGGGTTTCATAACAAAGCTGATAACTCACTGAAAATAGGTTTCAGGAAATATGGGTGTAACATGATGTACAATACGTAGGACAGTGTAAAGCTTAGGAGCTTTAGAATTTAAGAATGTGTACTTGCTGCTTGAGGAAGAGAGGGATCTAGATGAAGATAAAACCTGAAAAGGTTTCTGCAGGAAGAGTGAAATGAAAGAGGAATGACTATAACGGTACTAGTGGTACATACCAGAGAAGCCATCTACACTGCTCTTAAATGGATCAAAGCAAGAATCATAGTTAAAAGAGTACAAGGAAGGGGAATATAAAAGAGTAGCCCTGCAATGAGGTAGACAGCTAGGAGGAAGGCTGACCCTGAGAGCTCTGGAGCTCAATCTATAACAGCTAGAACCTGTTGGAGAAGGTTCTAGTGATCTAGATGACAGCTGGTGCAGGAAGTAGGGCTTCTTCCTAGAGACAGACATAGTGTTCTTGTGTATCCCACAGCACTAATCTTGATGGCTTTCTGAACTGGCCTTGCTTTGTTGGTTTTTTTGTTTGTTAGTTTTGGGGTTTTTTGTGGGTGTTTTTTGTGGGGTTTTTATTTGGGTTTTTTTTGTTTTGCTTTTTTTTGTTTTTTTTTACTACAAAGTCCTCTAGCTGTGGGGCAAGATGAGGTCAAGGAAGGCTTTTGTTTGGTGGTTTCTTTAGAAATATTCAGAGGCACCTCAGATGTTTGTGAGGGTACATTAGCTTCCCTTTTTACTTTTAACTGTTACTTTCACCTTTACCTTAACAGTGAGTCCACATGTACAATGAATTCCAAAATAAGCAAAAACCACAAAATTATGTGTTAACAGAACCTAATCTTATCTGCAGAAGGAGAAAGAATATCCCTTCATTCCTTTCTTAGACATGCCAGAGATACTAGAGAGCATTCCCAGCTGATTTTAATATTTTTGAAAAGACAATGATGCCCCTTTCTAGTTTTCTCTCTGTCATGCAAGCAAATTGGCTGCCTTCTTTGTGGTAACTTCTAATACTAGATTGGTTTGTTTATACTTTTTGGGTTCTCTTTCAGTTTGATCCCTTTCATGGATCTTTTGTTTTCAATTTTATCTTCAGTCACGATTCACTTTGTTGTAGCAACTGTAGATTTTTCTGACATTTTCCCATATATTTCTGCTTCTGTATACACACATAAACAGCCAAGATACAGGCAAAATTTCTATATTCAACGCCACAAGTCTGCAGCTGATGTTGTTACTTAATGCTAAAACAGAAGACAGGACCTTATTTACAACAGAGCATGGTTTTCTGTCAGTACTTTCATGTATTTGGTCTAATGAAAAGTTGCTGTTTCCCCTAAACAAATTTACATCACGATATCTATATTTTCATAAAAAGCCATCATTCATTATTAGCCCTTTAATATAACTTCTGCACAATTAAAAAAAAACCAGAAAAGTCATGAAGGGAAACAAAAATTCAAAAAGCTCAAAATATTTAACATGACAATATGAGAATGTTTTAATAACACTCTTCATGTGATTGTATTGGGCAGCTATTTTTCAGCTTCCTGGCTTCCCACGATGAGATTTGTTTCAGTCACCTGTCTTCATTTATCCAGGCTTTCTCTCCAATCTTGTGCTTTTACTTATCTTAGGTTGGAACTCTGCAGTTCTCCCAAGTTTAGTCCTCAGTAAATAATAATATAATTTTGTTATTTGTAAAATATTAATATAAGAGATATAGAAACATATATAATAGTATTATTATACTATATAATCATATAATATTAGTGGTATATTTTATGAAAATATGTTTAATATAACAATAATAATAGCATCTTATGTCATAATTATCCTGATTCTGCAGATCACAGTGAACTCAGTTTGGTTTTTGCCTTGAGATTGACAAATGATTTACAGTGACAAGAATATAGATATTTCATGGTTTAACATTCTGAAAACTAGGAAAAAAATGACATTGAAAAGAATGATCATGACTAATTCATTTATTATATTGCCCAATAACAATATATAGAGATTTTCCACCTCTCCATATCGTTTCTTAAAGATGTTAGAAAACTCCTCAAACTATTTTGCTTATCTGAATTCTTTAGGTATTTCTTTCTTGCTGTTAACTTTCTGAGGAAGAGACATAGAGCCATTGTTTCTCCTTCAATTTTGTTTCTTAATAATCATATGTAAATACATGGGTATGTGGATATATCTATACATACATATATCAATCAACTCAGTAACCGTGTAATGCAGAGGTTTCAAAATAACTGCAAATAAATCCAGAACAAAATTATTTGTTAACTTTTTCTGGATACATTTTCTGGTGGATTAGTTCTTTGCAACAGCTCACAAGGTTTTAATGAGAAGGAAACATGGGGTAAGATGAACGCAGACATTGAATGAACTGCATGAGGGTGCCCCAGACACCTCTCTTTTAGTGTCTCGCTATTGTTAGATTGTCTCTTCCTGCCTCAAGAACACACAGTCCTGAAGGGATGGAGTGAATGACTCCATGGTGAGACCTACACACCTTTCAGCTTTATAAGTGTAGGTAAACTGAAATTTACTTTAAGCATCTCCAGATAACATAAAACTAAAAATAAAAATCTTTCAGACTTCCCAACAAATACAATCGATGTGTGTACTAACAACCATTCAGTAAGACCTTGGTTACTGAGGCTTCTAATTATCTCTCTTGAATTTTCCTACAGATTTGTTTTCTTAAGTTGCATTTTATTTCAATATGTATCATCATATTAGATTATATAACTTAAACTCCCAAAGTTAAAATGAGGAAAGTCAGTCTCTCTCTTTAAAAGGATAAATAATAAGTGACAGATAATTGCAGAAAAAGGAAATAATGATTTTGTGGATAAAGTTTAAAACTGTTGGGGAAGAGAGCAACATTTATTTCCAGGTAAGCTGCTGAGATTTTGAAGATTCTTGGGTAAAATTTCTATAAAAGACTACTGATTTTTAACACCTGCATTCAAATATCAAGGGCTCTGTTGCTATGAATAGCTCCTGAATGAAATCTGTAGGGCTTCTGGGAAAAGAACAATCTACCTGGTGGCATCTAGTATCCAATAAAATATAGACCTGTGTATTCATTTCAGAGTCTTATTTCTGCTTTTTTTTTCTTCTTTTTTTTTTTTTTTTGTAATAAAAAGCAGTTGTTATTGTATAAACTGCATTTATAAATAACTGGAAACGAGATTCGTTAAAGAATGTGGAAAATCTAAGTTGAGCCTTTATTTCTAGGGCTGTGTAGTTGTAGTCTAAATCCAGGATGTTTTTCAAAAACTGTGCTTGCCAAATAATATTTATCAGGTTAAATTATACTTCATGAATATATAATATGTTTTTTCATTATAATGGGTTACACTTCCATTTATAAATAATGATATGATTTTATTGCTACCATAGATAAATACTAGAGATATAATTTAAATAGTTTTATTAGTAACATTGTACCTAAAATCTCCTCAGAAATACTTATATTTTTATGCTACCATTTTCTCTCATGCACTTTTTTTTCCTTTTGTGCTTGTATTAGGGTATGCCTCGAACAGATATATATGTTAAACACAATGCCTATGCCAGAAAAAATTAAACCTGCCTTTGGAAAGATGTATTGTTTTTAAGAATAGTATTGATTTTTATTCAAGTACTTTCACATCTAAAGACAAATGCTATAGTCCATGAATGACAATTTCAGCTGCTACCATTACAGAAGACTTACTGTTTAGCTGCTCAGAAAGAAATGTTGTTTCAACTCTTTTGATTTGCTGTCTGTAGTTTAGTGAGTTGGTCTCTGTTTTCAGGTTGTTCATGTAAAGGGATTAAAGTGTTTACACTCCAATAATTAACCTCAAGTGTTATGTTAAAATGCTTTCAGGTTAAGACTCTTGAAACGTAAGAAATAGAAGATTAAACATGTCTTTACCATTTTTGAAGACAGGAGTCAAGGTTATGTGTAGTGTATCCCTTACCAGTAATTAAAGATTCAACAACTATAACTAAAGAGCCAAAAATTTAAGCTTCTCAATGCCACATTTAATTTCAAAATCAGATAGGGTGACTGTCAATATCTCAGACTGATAATGCTGACAAAGAAAAAATCACTTTTCTCTTTATATTTAACAGACATTCACAGATGAACTGTGCTTGGGAAACCTGCAAATCCACTGGATGTGCAAGTCTGCAGTCCATCCCCAGCTATGCTTCAAAGCTTGTGGAACCCCCTTAACAGCTACTGCTGGCATAGGAGGAAGAGTGGAGTCCAGAAATATTATGCCCTACTGCAGACTGGCCTGCAGGGTTGGAGAAGTGACAAACGAGAGAGCAGGAACATCACACTCTTGTTACAAAGCTCCCAGCTGGTGGAGATGAGGCGTATGGCAGTGCTTTGTAATTATTTGTATTTCTTTAGTTCCTAAAGACTCCAGCTGGGATCAATGCACCATTGTGTAATCTCTTACTGCATAAAAGATGGGCCTGTTCCAAAAAGTTTAGGATATGAAGAGACAAGGCAGAGAGATAAAAAGAACTGTTTGCAAGAAGAGGAAGAGAAGACATGGTTATTATGAATGCTGCCAATCATAAGTTTAAAAAGAAATATTTGTAGAGACTTCTTAAAAAAATAATTAATTTGGAGAAAATAAAAACAGGGAGAGACATGCAGGCAGAAACATCTAAATGGGAGGAACAAGAGAAAAGGAAAAAAACATTGAAATGGGATACATCAGAAAGTGAAGAGAGAGGATAAAATGAAATAGAAGCCAGAAAAGAATATGGAGAAAAGAGAGTTCATTCAAAGATTTTTAGAAATAGTGAAATTTGATAGTACCCACTTTTTGGCTAATCTTTAATAAGGTAGCGGATCTTCATCACTGATTGTAGTTAATGTGTCTAGACATACCTAAAATAAGTTTTTGGTTTCATATGGTTTATGTTTTCTGGTGACATTACTGTATAGCTTAGTCCAACATAATCGTCTAGCTCACTGATGGTGAAAAATTCCTGGAAATAGTTGTGTTTTCCTGGTTTTATATCATGATCTAATGGGTACGTGAAGTCACAACCAACTAGCAAATGAGCTGAATAGATTAGGGTATTACTTGCATTTTAAGTAGATTACACATTACAAGAAAAAAAAAAAGAGAAAGAAATGAAAATATTATTCTGTCATGAGAATAAAATATATAAACTGCAGTAATGACATGTGGTTATTTAAGTGAATGTAGACAGGAACACAGCCTAGTGAATTCCAACAAAATGCAACAAACCATTTTGCAAAAAGCATGAAAAACTCTGGCAAAACTAAAAATTTCTGAAATTTCAAATATGTGATTTGCAACCCTGATTTATATTACAATTAACGTTGCCTAATTGTATTGCTAGAGGTCCTTGACAGTTGCATACATCAAAATAGTTGTCTAAGCTCCAGTGTTACTTTTTTTGCTTTGTTTTTTTTTGTTGTTTTTTTT